>JAYKAV010000334.1:1835784-1930931 GCA_035582835.1 Phoebastria nigripes | reverse complement strand
AAAAAAAAAAAAAAACCAACCCACAAAAAAAACCCCCAACAACCTAAAAACCCACAATGAAGCAAGCATCCAACACAATAAAAATAAATTAAAACCCCTAGAGGACACTGAGAAGAGTTGTGGCTTCTTTTACTGCATTTTCCAAGGTGCTGTTTAAACACAGACAGGGGAAGGTGCATAAATACATCAGTTCAGCCCTCTGGCCTGCAGAAGCGTTGGCAGAGCACAAAGAGCGGCGGGAGCYGGGATAATTATACTTCTGTCTCCATACAGCCAGCACGACCGCAGCCCACTGCCTGGGTTATGCTCTGCAACAGCTCGCCCATCCCCATGCAATGGGCTTTCGGCCCTGACCCCGTTGATGCTGGAGTGGGAGGGATGTAAAATTACTGGTCAAGATTCTATCTAATCCCCTTCTCAAATCATCCGCTGGTTTGCAAGAAGTGTAAAAATGGAGCTATCTCAGCCCCCACGCCTCCAAGGTGTGGGTTTTCTAACCCTGACAGGCACCCAGCTTCTGCAAAAACACATCATCCCCAACAACACCCCCAGAAGTTTTCCATCTAAGCAAGAAACAGGCAATATTTCCAGCTGGGACTGGTCTTTGCCTTCTTTTGCTGCCCAAGGTGGGAGCGACCACAGAGGAGATGGTGGCACGGCACATTGTAGCCCCTTCCCTGCTATATTAAGGGATGCAATGTTAATTTGCTCCAGGGAAGGCTCGCCTTCATAGCACGTAGGCAGAGAACACAGGTAGCACATACACACCGGGAGGGCAGTTTCCTCCCCCGAGCACTGGCTTTAGTGGTATTTCTCCCACAAAACACACTGCCAAGCCTCTGTGCTCTGCAGGGGTGCCCCAGGAGAAAGCACAGCCTCAGGTGTGCTTCAAAATTAGTAGGTGATGGGGAGCAAAGAGCATTTGCCTCTTACTGCATCTTGCACATCCACTTTCCCTGTCCTTTCTTGCTTCACCCTAGATTCCCCCCGGCCACACACCCGATAGCTCGAGCCGGAGATCCTGTTACCTCCTGGGTTAGCAGCCTATGCACGGGCACGAACGGGGTCAAAAGCATTTCTTGAGCTATAGCTTGACCTGAAGAGGTAGAGCAGATGGATGACAACCACTGCAAAGTACTGCAGTGAACGCTACCAACACCACCAGGTCTAGCTGAAGCTCAAAAGCAACCTGCCACGAGGAGGGGGATTAATACCTAAAAGCCCTCTCCCATTTTGCAAGAACCAGGTCTCCAGACAGCAAATGGGAGAGGCCAACTCACCTGCCAACAAAGCTCCTGAGCGCAGCCCATGACACCAAAAAGAAGGTTATTTCTCCTCCCAGACAGCACCCATTCCTCTCAAAGAGCTGTATGTCTGCCCAAACCACCCTCCTGCCTGCCTTTTATCCCAGGAGGAGGTGGCCCACCAACACCTACCACCTGGGAGGCAATTAATCAGTCCCAGGCAGGGCAAAACCCAATTCCTCTGAGCAGCATCGTAGGCATTGCAGCTCACAGCACAACGAGCTCCGTCAGGCTCAGGTGGTTTGTGGTTATTGATAAACTCCACAGGCTTTTTCAGCAGCTCCAATGGCTGAGCAGACAAGCCCCTGCTTTCTCTGAGTTTCTGCTGCAGATACAGGTTTCTTCAGCTCCTTTCCCCGGTGACTGCACAACTTTGCAGGCATTAAACCAGGTATAGCTGCATGGCAGTTCCTCCTTGAGTTATTCCCACTTGTTAAGCCAAAAAAAAAAAAAAAAAAAAGAGCCCTTGGTGTCTCCAAGTAGCAGCTCAAGGCAAATTATCCCCACCTGGATGGTCCAGGGCCACCTGGGGAATCAGCCCAACCACAATTTGCAGAGTTTTGGGTAAAGCATGCTCCTGTCCTCCTTTAAAAGCTAGGTAAGAGCGAGGGGTTAGCAGGACGGAAAGGGACAAAGTGCTTTGGGGATGTCACTGGGAGATGCACGCTTGGAAATTCATGCCACACATGCCGGTGGCACTGCTGGGGCATTGGAGCATCTGCGGGGAAGATAACCCACCGCTGCCCCAATGCTGTCCGCGACCGCAGCCTCCCCCCTTTGCTGATCCCATCTAATGCGATAACACTCATCATAATAAATATTGTTAAAAGTGAAAGTCTCCCTGGAGGCTTCAAATCTCGGGCACAGGTGTTCAGACTGTGGTAGTTGGGTGACTCATTCATTAAAAGGAAATGCAATTTAAAATCTATTACATTTTTTTAAAACACAAAGCTTTTTTTTTCCCCCAACTCCATTTCTGGCCCAAGCCCAGCAGTAGCCAGGCTCCCCCTGCGCTTAGCAGGATTATTTCTGCGGTGGAGGAGCACAACACAGACCTCACCCTCTCCCAACCCCTGAATCCTGCTGGCTTTTAAAATCTCCCCGCAGTTTTGCAGAGCCCTTCTGACATTTTTTCGTCTAATATTCATATTAAAAAACTAACTAAAAAAGGGAAGTTGGAGAAAACTACAAGGGAAAAGAGCTATGAGGATAGATTGGGTGATAAAAAAAAAAAMCAGCTGAGCTGAAGGACATTGAGAAACTCTTTAGTCTGGGGCAGGGGGAGAGAAAAGGGAGGTCCAGTTTGAGCAAAGGAGAAAATGCCAGGTGATTTCTCYGAGCAGGGAAAGACACAGCAATAACCAACAATCAAAAGTTAAAGACAGACAAATTAAATACAGCCCAAATGTTTAGCAGCAAGGGTGATTAACCTTTAAAATCCCCTACGAATGGCAGTCCTGGATTCAGCATCTCCCGAGATCCTTAAATCAACCCTGAACACCTTTTCGGAAGATTTATGTTCGACAAACACGAAATCCTGGGCTCAGGAAAGAGGTATCTAATGACTTTCTGGGGCCTGTTCATGTGATCTAAAAGTCCCTTCTGGCCCTAAATTCATTGCGCCGCTGCAGCTGATCCTCAATTGATCTTGGGAAGCACAGTCCTCCACGGCCAACCCTGAAATCAGAACCCAAAGTTTGTCATTGAAGCTGCTCACTATGTTTCTGCTATCACGATCTCCTGCCCACGCGTTGCCCGAAATTCAAGCTAAACCAAAACACGATGAAATGGGGGAAAGTTTCAACCAAACCTTCTCCCTCTCTGTCTTCTCCTCCTGCCCGTTTGCAGTTGACTTTTGGTGAGAATAAAGCAAAAAAGGGGCGGCTGGAGAGAGAATTCTTGAGAAGTTGCTTCTGGCTCCAGTTTTGCAAATCCAAACAAGTCACAAATCGACCCAAGCAGCTGCCCTGGCTTTTCCAGGCACCCAAATACTGTTTGCATACAAGTAGCTCTGTGCTATACAGTGTGGACAGGTTACCGGGACAGCTTGTCCTGCTCCTTGGGCAGAACAAGCAATGACAGAAAACCACTTTAGAGTGGTGTAATTGCAACCGCGGTGGAAGTTTTGTGTACACAGACCTACTGGCAGAGGGAGAAATCATGCTTCCAGCCAGCAATATTATAGCGGCAAACATTTCAAGTGCCAAGGTCTGCTGTGGCTCCTTCTCTCTGCCTTTCCTCTCCGAGATGATGTCCTTCATTTGCTCTTGCCCTGAGCTCTCATGCTCAGTGATTACCAGAAGTCACTGGAGCTTTATGTAGCTCACCTCGTGGTTACCGCGCTGTGCACCACCCAAAGAACACCCAGGGCTCCTGCACAGCCTAAAGACACGACTACGGGGTGGAGGACGGCACCCAGGACACCTTGCGTGGTCACTGCATTGGGAGAAGCTAGTTTCAAACACTCAAATTAAGCACACACACAGAGGAATGGTGCGTGGTTCTCACCTGCACGTTAAGCATCACCCTCCTCTTAAGATTTCCCTTCACTGCTGATTTATATCAGCAACCGCTTCTACGCAGACTTGGTTGCGACCCTCTCTTCTCTCCCTTTCCGCTTCAAGATATTGCCCATCATTTGTTCTGGGTTCATTTGTTCTTCCAGCAAAGGATTTCCCTGCAGCGCCAGTATTTAGCAGCAAGGCGCACGGTTCAACCAATGTCTTCTCCTGAGCTGGGCTTCCCCCAGGAATTTTCCACCTATCTCAGCCCCTACCACCGTTGACCCAGACGTGGATTTGCATGCATTCAAGGCATGCAGCGAGTGGAAACGCAGAGATTTAGCCTTTGCCTGGCTGGCCTGCACAGTGCAAGCAGTGAACAAGCAGTAACCTGAAATTCAATGGCTCCTTCACCATGCACTGGGGCTGAAATCTCAACACCGGCATCTTCCCTCTCCATCAGTCCCATTCACCCTGGCTGATGAACGCCTTTCCCTGCCTCAGGTGCACTTCTGCTTGCTCTGCCCCTGCCAGAAGCTCCGCTCACACCCTCCGCACTCCTGCAGAGCATTTAATAAGATCCCACCGCTCTGATTTCCAAGAGGCGAACGCTCTCTTGACTTGTTCCTGGCAGCTGGAAGCACCGGAGGAAGACAGGAGTGATGTCTTCTCCCTTGCAAGCTAGGAGGGGGCTGCATTTACCCATGGAAGATCTGGATGCGGGCCTGAAGTCAGCAGCATCCCTCTGATCCAAGCAAGATCAGAAATGGTGCTTTTGGAGGGCTACCAACAGATCTGTCGTGCCTTGTCCAGAGCTGAAAATTGTTTATCCACAGCTTGACTTCCAACAAAGTCACAGGCTGCCCACGGCGGCACCGAAATACTTTTGTCTCTCTGATACGACTCTGTTACGCGCCCGTGGTACCCAGCAAGCCTCCCAAAAACCAGCCAACCTGCATCCCCCTTCAGCTGCCGATTCATCCTTTGCCCGGGGATGCAGCCTTCCTCCCCCACGGGCAGCGGCTCCGACGGAGGAAACCGCAGGCCAAGGCAATCTGGAAGCGACACCTGACTCCTGCCTGTTTTGAGCAGCTTTCAGGCAGTTTTCTGGCTCTGAAAAAAACAGGTGAGGATTCGGCTGCTATGGCATGCTGTCAGAGGGAGGAGGGAAGAAACCAACACGTCTCCTTGTCCTCTTTTTTTTCCCTCCCCAGCCCTAGGGCAGCGGGACAAGATGTCCCTGCAAAGAGACAAAATCCCACCGTGGAAAATCCCCCAGGAAACTTGGCGATCGCCTTGCTGGGAGGAGGCAGGGGAGCCAAGAGCCGGAGCCGTTCACCGGCCGCCTGCTGAACGTACCGAAGGGGTAAATTAAATGCATTCATCTCACCGCAACTCACAATGGCAACGTTTTTACCCGACACGCAAGTTTCTGACAATCAACCTAATTTACTTCAATAATAAATGAAAAAGGGAAGTTTTCTTTTATAATAGCAATCAGGGACAAGTGCTGCGGCGCTTTTTTGTGTGGATTGTTTTTTTTTTTTTTTTTTTTTTAAAGCAAACTCCATTCAACTCATTCTCTTTAAATAAAATGATTCCTTTATCTATTATTCATTTGAAATACAGAAGGAGGACACGAGAGACTGTGGAAGCATGTAGTTTGTTTCTGACATCTCTGGAATAGTTTTTAGGAAGACAAAACGCACGGAGCTTAGGGGGTTTGTAGTTAGGAGCCCGGTATTTCCATTTCCTCCGTTTTATGATTTTATAATGTTGCCCATCACTCTAGTGTCTACATGCAAATCTTTGCTAGTTGAACCTCTGTTATTCGCTTGCTGGTATTCACGAAGACCAGTAGTTTAAGGGTCCTGTGCCTATACGTGTGAGATGCAGCTATATAGCTTGCAGGGCATCTGTCCAGTTTTTATACCAAACCGTGACGTGTATGTGACTATAATGCCAAAAGAAACTCCAGCTTCGGTCGGGAGATTCAGCGGGGAAACATTCCTCAGGATGCAAAAGGCACGGGAGGGGGCAACGCCTAAAAGGCTGGTTATCCCCTTGCACCAGCTACTGAGAGCATCCCTGCACCTCTGCACCCAAAGTCCCTGTACAGCTGCAGACCTGATGAAGGATTCACCTTCATCCCCCCCTCTATATTTTTAATATAAATATATAAGACATACCCAGACCTCCCTTTGTCAATGCAGAGAGACCAGCACCTCCAGAGGGCAATTCATCCAACCAGCCTGTCTGGGAGGAGATAAATGGCCTCTGGAGATGCCTATTTCTCTCCACCGACTAGGAGGGAGCCCGAGGCAACCAACCCCGACGTTGACATCTAACTTTTAGACATGGAAGTCAGAGCAGATTAATCCAACCCATTACTGGGGCCTTTAATTTTTGCTGGCTTGATTTACAAGTGCTTGCTCAGCACATTGAGCCCCAATGCCAGAACAGAGAGTGGACCCAAAGAGTCCTTCCTCCTCTTCCTCCCTTGGATGCGACCATCTTTACTCTGCCACGCACCTCACAGTATTAAATATAGACAAAATAAGAATTATCCCCTCTGAAAACTTTCTCTTGGAACTCGAAAAAGTGAAAATGCTCAGTTAACGTGCATTGTTGCCAGAGTTTTTAACACACTTGGAGACGACAAGCTCTTTCTAAAGGAAGAACGTATCATTATCCTCATTTTGTAGATGGGGAAATGGCTGAGTCATGAATAAAACACAGGTCCGGAGCCATAATTTACTGCTCTGTCCCTATGAAATATATATAACCCGCAGCATTCCTCGGTACAACCCCAGGGGCTCTGCCTGACATCAGCACCATTTCCCAGGAGGATAGAGACCTGCCTGGGTACAGCTGTGCCACATCTGGATTCATAGAACTGGCTGGTGTTGACCAAGATGAAAGTGCCCATGGTCTGAAGACATCTCCTCCATTTCAGGGAGGGAGGCTCAGAGCGGTCACGTCCTGGGGTGTGGATGTGAGCCTCTCTGCTCGCAGCCTGCCAGCAAAACTGCAGATGATCACGCTCGACAGAGCTTAGTGAACTAGTCTGGACAGCCCAAGCCCATCTTCAGGGCTGGAGATGGCTTCTTGCAGCATTTCAGCAGCAGGTAGCAGGGCAATGGCTTTGCCCAGCACAGCAGAGGCTCTGATCCTGCCCACATGCCCTTTTTACTATAGCTGCAGGTTGACAGCATCTCAAGGATGGCGTTCAGCCCTTCCTCGCAGCGGCTCACCATGCTCCTGTGCGGGAAAGACCTGCCTGAAGCCCACACCATGTCAGTCTTGCATCCTAACTGGGTGTCTCCTGAGGGCTAATTAGGCTCAAGACCCCAATCAGTGCTTGTGGGTACATTTCAAGCTGTCTCCCACGGCCTCTATGAGATGAATCCAGCCCTTGGCTGCTCAGTTTTTGTTAATTGCAGCTATTCCAGAGGCACAACGGAGCATGTTTTTATTCCTCCAGCATTGTGTGCTAGCAGGTGGGTCCCATTACTGCCTGTGCCTGGCAATGCTAACAGCACCATGTCCCTGCCCTCCCAACACCACGGCTCCCGCAGGTGGGAGCCACCAGCTGCAAGGGAGGAGATAGGAGCCTGAAGGAGTTGTCTTCTGTAACAAGCAAAAGCTAGGACATCTCCTGCTTAACACAGATGCTATCTTGCTGACACCCTGCCTGACCTATTCTCTCAGCTGAAAATTACAGACTAACCTCTCTTCAGCTGGGAACACACTTTGCTGCTCTCAGTGTAATGAAGTCCAGGTTCATAAAGCAAGTTTCCAGTGTCGTGTTGCAGCCATGTATGCAGAGATGGCCCTAAGTGTACACTTAGATCACTTTCCCAGGGTTGTTTTCCATCTACCAACAGGCCAGTCAATTAAAACTGGCTGTGCTGCACTAATTTTTCACTCAGCAGTACTTGCTAAGCCAGTACATAGAGGAGAGCGATGCAATGGCTCACCCAAGCCACAGAGCAGCCTGGGTCAGGGCTTGCTTTTGGCCATGGTTCCCCCTGGTTGGATGGGCACCATGGAGCTTCAAGTGGCTCCTGGATGTGGCTAAGAGGTTTATTTTACTTTTTTTCAGTGCACACCCAACTTGATTCTTCTGGGAGAAATTTTTACCAATTCCCAAGGATTTTGTGCTCCTTGCTTCTTCCTTGAGGGTACTGCAGCTGAAGGAAGGTAGCAACAGAGATCTGCAGACAATTTACAGCCTGGAGATGCAATGATTTTCCCCCAGAGGGAATAGAAAAGCCAGGGACATTGCCCTGGAGAGCTGAACAAAGTAGACACGTGTTGTGGGAGCAACAAAACCCACTGACTGCCACCTCCCCTCCCTACATATCCCATCTCGCACCCAAGACATCACTCCTCCTCCATCCTTTCCCTGCTCCAGCGCTCCCGACTCCATCCGGCATCTCTCCCCGCTGGTCTCCTGCAGCACGGCCCCCACTAATCTATGCACTGGAGCTCCGGCTCAGCTATTGATTACTGTTTGCGGGCTCTCTAAACTTTGGTTGTAAAGGTTTCATTAGGCTGCCTCGCAGTCATTACATCAAGTAATGGAAAACATCCATCTTCTCCTGCTCCTCTGCAGCAGCCAATGGAAATCGGTCTGAAGAGTGTTAATCAAGCTATGAAAATCATTGGCAGCTCACGCCTTGATGAAGAGAAACCCTGCTTGGGTTCAGAGGCCACAGCACCTCGGGAGCAGTCTGTTCTTCCACTACCAGAGCTCATCGCTTGCGTTTCGAGATGAATGGAGGCTTCACTCCTCTCCAAGGACTGCTACGGACAGCCACGGGTCCTGCTACCTGGGGCATGGTGCCATCCCAGCCTGCAAGCGAGGATGGCATCTCCACAAGCTCCAGGGTATCATTTCTCCACGGGTTACTCAGTTTTCCACATTCACACAAGCCCAAAACTGGAACTTCACAAAGGTGAGTCAAGATTCCAAATCTCCCCTTGTTCTTTGCAGATGTTTTGCCCTGTGCAGTTGGATGCCAAAGGAACAGGAGAGAAGAGATTCAGGCTCCCTTGGGGGTCTTGTGGGGCTGGGGAACTTCTGAAGTCAATAGTCAGTGTTTAATCAAGGCTAAACACTCACCGTCACCCTTCTGCCAAGTGGCAGCAAACATCCCCAGCCTTACAGCTGAGCAGTAATCTCGATAAAGTCACACTCCAGTACCTACTCTTCAGTCCTGCTGCAGCCAAACAGCAAGGAGCCGACCCTTATTGCAGAGCTCCCACACAGGATATCAGAGCCCTCTCTCTCCTAAGGCTCAGCTCAATATTGCCCGAGATTAATATTCTTCACAGAGATTAAGTCCAGCTACTCGCAACAGCATCTTAAAAAAAAAAAAACAAAACACCAAAACAAAAAAACCCCAAAGATTTAAAATAAAAAAATAAAAAAAAAAAACAATGTTCCCACGTCAAGAAAAAGCCCAACAACTTTTAAGACTGCATCCAACAGCATCACTACAGATCCTCGACTCGCACGGCACCGTCTCTCCCAGCAACGCCAAGCTCAAGGCTGCATTTCCCAAAGGTCTTTCAACTACAGCAAAGCAGGTTTGGATGCGAGAAGCCACCAGCCCAACCCAAGCTCAACAAAGCATGAAGAGATTCAAATATGTTTTGCCCTATGGCAGGTTACAACTGTTTAGAGAGGAGCAGATTTGAGACTCAACAGCAGCCTCTAGTTTCAAAGGCCAGTACTGTTCTTGCCCCTGGACCCTCCCCAGCACAAGAGGATGTTTGCTGACCCCAAAGGTTGTTGCAGTTATCTTGGAAGCAAGGCACCTTTTTGTAGCAGTCCTTCCATGTTATTTTAGCAGCTGCTGTCTTACAGACTGCTGGAGTAAGAGATTAATGCTTTAATTACAGCATCTGAAAGCTGGGAGGCTGAGCTTTCGAATGGTATACAGCACTGACTTCTGGCACTGGTGGATCTTGAGGGAGTACACACTGAAATCAAGCTGGAATCCAAGTGAGGAATAAGAGTGGAAAAAGAAGTAAGACAGTAATCAGAATAATGTGCTTTTAATGCCCAATATCTCACAACCAGCTGGGGCTAGAAATTAAAGCTTCATGCTTGTTGCAAGTGGGGGATCCTGTCTTGCAAAGACTTAATCTCTCCCATCTCCAGCCCTGGTGTTGCAGGAGGTATCGGATGATAAAGCTACCTGCGTTTGCTCCATGCTCTGGAGCACATCTGTAAGCATCCGATCATCCTCCTTCCCCACCCAGACAGTTCAGGGGTATGTCCAACTGCTCCTGCATCCCCTGCTTTTCCTCGGCCGCGGCCGGCAGCATGATGGAGGGCCGCTCCAGCTGTAGCATGGGCAAGGAGGACCAAGCTGAGGACAACCATGCTGGATTCCCTCATTATTCACCAGTAATGCTTCCATCACACGTGGCAGCTCTGGTGCTGGCTCATGGTGCAGCCGGAGCATAACCAAGGCTGGTTCTGCATCCCCGCCACCTCTGCATCCCTGCCATTTTCCTCTCCATTTTCCTCCTCTCTTCTTCCACTCCTCATTTTTCTCCCTCTGCCTTCATTCTCTCACCAGCTCCTAAACCTATTTTTCTCTCCTCTCCCTGCTCCCCACCATCCCTCTTCTCTGCTCCCCCTCCCTCCTACTTAGGAGGAGATCAATGTACTGGGAATGCTGACTAGGGAATTAAATCCAGCCAGCCTGTCTCTTTGAGAGACCTCTCACTAATCAGCTTGGATGGCTTCCTATTCCCCCCCTCCACTCAACAGAAAACCTGCGATGAATTCATCCATCCCCGGTTCTTGTCAGCCTGCACACAAGGAGGCAAATGTCTCTCTCATCTGCTCTGCACTCGGCTTTTCTTCTCCATTTCTGTATCAAGTAGGTTGGAGGCAATAGCAGGACTACCTTGTCTGCTTCTATTTTCTCGCTGAGCTGTGATCTCGACTGGAACGCGGTCCGCGAGCGAGTAATTCCTTCCCCTCAGCTGTGGGGTCCGTCAGTAGCACATGGGGCTTCTGTGTTTTGCCACTTCTCAGAGCACAGCTGAGAAGGAGAATGGCGCAAATCGGGCTTTTCAGAGCCCCATTTATCTTCCTCCACATCTTTCAATTGAGGAGTTTTACAGGAATTACGCTTACGGACGCGCCGCCGTGCCTTCCACGCTCGGGGCTGTCCTCCGCCTCGCTCTGCGAGAAGGGATGCTCAGGCAGAGGCTCCTCTGAAGCAACGGGTAGGGCAGAGGCAGAGCTGAGCACGGAAACCGGGTAGCTCAGCTCACACAACCCCAGCACACAAAGCTCTCCAAACCCAGCCCCAAACTGCAGCCGCTTCTGCCTTAAGGGCTAAAGCCAGCTCAGATTTCCATCCCGCGGGGACTTCTGCTGCTCTGAAATCTGCTTGCTTGCCCCCGGACCAGTGCTGACAAGTCCCTCTGCCTTTTCCATCTATTTGTTTTCAAGCGAGTTCTGAAAAGGTTCGGTTGGGAAATGTCGAAATGTTTCTTTTTGACATTTCTGCTGCCTGGTGTTCTTGAACTGCAGTGTTTAACTTGGGCTTTTTGGGCTGAATCGAAACATCAGCTCGGCACAGGTCGGGATTCAGTTCCTGCAATGCAGTATCAGGAGAAACGTGGACATGCGGCAAGGGATCGGGAGCCCGAGCTGAGAACCCGGCCCATGGGGCCCATGATCCAAAATATGATCCCTTGGACACGGCAGATGGATACGCACATTAATATTCAACTAAAAGAAAACTTCTGGCTTGCTTTGATGAAGCAAAACATACCGATTTCAGCTGCCCAAAGCCTGCTGCAAAGATCTCGCTAGAGCCCTCCGAGCAAAATAACACGGGGGGGGGGGGGGGGCACCAAGTCCTCATAAAAATAATTAAAAACAAAAGTCAATTTTGTAGCATCTACGTGTTCCTTAAACAGGCAGTCCCATGAGCAGTAAAACTAATGAAGCCTGGCTGCCTATGGATCGGTGTCTCACGGCTCAATTCTCTGATGTCTAATGAGGTGCAAGCTCTGATCAAAGTTTTTCCCCACCATCGGGGAATTCATAACAATACACTCATCTGGGGATCCTCCAAGGCTCTAGTAAAGGATGAGCTCATGCCGCTGCCTCTCCTCCCGCCTCGGCTTTCACTGGGTGGTTTCTTCCCTCCCTACCAAGCTGCCTACACCAAACCCACTACCTTTGGGCGCAATTTGGTTGAAAAAGGTTCAAAATTATCACAGACTCATGCAGAGCCCCATGGGAGCCACGTCTCCAGACACCCAGCTGCAAAGAGCTTGCCAGAGACTTTCCAACCTATGCTGCTGCATGCAAGATAGGCACTTGAGTCGTTCGCACAAGAAGGAAACATAGATGTTGCAGGCAGCAGGACAGAGCCCTTCTCCTAATCAAAAACCAGCATCTCGCCACCACGGATACAGCATTTGCATCACCCCCCTTCTCTCCTAGGAGCCAGGGGCAATAGGAAAGCTGTAGAGTAGGACACCAAAAATTATTTGAGATGTGTGGGTGGAGAAGAGATAAGTTACGCTGGAGAAGAGATGTTGTTTGGTCCGAGGGGAGGCAGACAAGGAGCAGTAGGAGCTCACCAGCTGCTGGTCCTTTCTTGTAATAGAGGAACACAACTGATGCAGAAGTAATTTCCTTGCATGGCTGCCTACGCGGGATGCAAGTGAAGTGAACCAAACTGTACGCCAACATGTGTATGACTACGCCTGTGCGCTTAAACATGCACGCAGACAAGCTCTGCTTCTCCAAAATCTCCCATAGGCTCATCTCCGCATCCAAATGAAGCAAAATCAGTGTTTACCAGCATTTCTAGCGCTCACTGACAGCCAAAATACAAAATTTCTGCTTCTGAGGTCCTCCTAGGATTATCGTGTTTCTAGCACTGGCTTTTTAATCAACCTTTTCAGTCACTAGCAAAGGTGTTAACTAGGGAAGTCTAGAGACGAGCGGGACCACGCAGGGCAGGACGTACCATACCTCGGTGCGTGCCCGCTGTGACCGAGGGAGGCGGGTTCAAGCAGCCCAGTTGAGTCTTTGCAAGCCCTAATACAACAGGAGGAACCTCAGCAGACCAAGGAAGGACGTAAAGGGAGTGGAAACGGAGCTTTTTCCCAGCCATGGCCCTAGCTCTGTTGCACGAGTTCGCCCTTTACCATCTCAGCCCACGACAGCATGAAGATGCAATCCCCTGCTTCACCGTTCCCTCTGAATTCAGCTCACAGGGACGTTGCTCTGGCATCACTTGGCTGTTGGGGCACTTGCTGTGGAGCGCCCTGGCACGTGGGTTAGGACAATTTATACCGAATACGCCAAACTGATACGAGCACAACACTTCTAGTGCTGCTGCATCTGCAAAAGCAGCCGTGGCCAGCCATGATCTATCACTTGGGAGACATGATCACCTCGTTCCACTCATGCCTAGCAAAGCCCTGACCAGCTCCAGAGCAAGGAGCAATGACGTACAACCGTGCAATGCCACCCTTAAAACAAATAGCATCTTCTTAACGGCCAGAGGTACGCACTGGCCTGAGCACTTGCACACAGTGCTGCATTGCTGACGTGGATGTAACCGCTCAGGTTTAGGATCTCTGCACAGAGGTGCGGGTGCCCGAGTCGGAGCCGGCTGCATTTGCCCCTCACTTGGGCAAAGCTAAATCCACTTATACCAGCGCTGGTGAGGTGCCTTGAGCCGTCTCTGGCGATGCAGGAGCTCAGGAGCTCACTGCTGCAGAGTGACGGGATGTCTTTTGCTCAATGCAAAACAAACTGATGAAACCCCAAAACCCCGGCATCGGGGCAGGCTGGCAGGTCGGGGGGAAGCTGTCGCCGCCAAGGCACTGGCGTGCGATGAAGGGATGTGCCAGCCTTTCCTCGCTCCAGCCGGAGCCGCGGATGCTGACGGCTGTCAGCACCTGGCCAGAAGGGCAGTTTGCTCTGCTCTGATAGGAGACGGATGCGCTCCSGCTCTTTAAGCTGGCAGCATCTGCTCATTCCCATCGCTGCACCGCCTGGCTCTGTGCTGAGATTACGTGGCATCAGACCACAGCTGACATGAGGTGCCCGACACTTGCGTGCCCTTACGAGACACCCCTCTCACAGCCGATGCCTGCTCGGCATGCCAAGGAGCAGCGAAGGAGGCATTAGCGCTGTCACCTTGCTTGCCAGGCTCGGGAGACCTTTGAAACGGGCACTACACTTGACCCTCATCCTCTTCTTAATTAACAGCGCGGGTATTAAATTGCAGCCTTTTATTCATGGACAGGTGTGCATCTTTGTCAGAGGTCCCTGCGTAAATCATCCGCCTCGTCTCCAATAACAATGTTAACGATGCTCAGAGCCAGCTCTGGACTGTAAAACATATTTCCCTGATGTTTGTTCAATAATTCCCTGAGAATTAAAAACATCTATTACCGGCTGCAGGATGCTAAGAGGCCCCTGGAGCAGAGACCAGGCTGTAATTCACTGGAGGGGCTCAGCTGATGCCGCAGATGCTGTTATCCAAGTACCAGGCTCTGGCACTCCATGGYGCTTGACGCTGTACCAACTCCTGGGCACTGCAGCACAGTCACAGCACAGGATTAGGGGTTATCAGCCATGCCCAAGTCCCTGATGTGCTCCAGGAGTGCTCTTGGGACACAGATTTCCAGTTGCTCTTTACTGTCCCATTACCATCATTGCCACTGTAAGTGCCGCGACATCATCCCAAGGCACTGGGACCATATCAAGGCTCCATTAGACAAAACATCCCCAAATAGGGTCCTTGCTCTGCATCGCTCACGAGCTCAGTATGAAAGGAGGAAGGAAAGCTGCTGAGGAAAGGCAAGCGTGGAAGGAGGGAGGATCACACTGTGCCACTCGGTGGCACTGCGGGAACGGAGCCCAGGTGTCCCCAGCCATGTCCCAGGCAGCATCACCAGCCTGCTAAAAATACCTCTTTATCCCCCAAATCTTAAGCCGTAGAGCGCGTGTGAGCTGCCTCGACGCAGACCATGCCACCGAATAGTCCCCATCCCTGTCATGACTTCTGGCAGCTCAGAAATGTTGTTTCTGGAAAAATATTTATCCTGTTAATGAAGCAGAGGCAGCAGCAGAGGCCCCAGAAGGTCAGAGCAGCGCTCGTTGCAATCAGCTCCCTTCACAGCTCCCTCTGAATGGGGCTCTGATTGCAGATGCCAATCAGAGCACTCAATTTTGCCTGCCTATTTGGAAATTAAAACATAAAGGCACTTTCCCAGACACTGCATTTAGGGGTGGTTTATATAACATAATCTTGTGGGCAGAAAGCCAGATGGATTCGGAAGGGGGGACGCTGGAGCCAAGTGACTCGATGTAGATAGGAAATTCATCTTACATGTCTTAAAAGACACACTCCAGGGAGAGTTAGAGGAGGAATCGGGGGCTGCTATCCATCGAAACCCCACCGCCATCACCCAGAGCCTCCAGGACACGAGGTTTTCCTGCAGGTCCTATCTCTGTGCCTCAGGACTGAGCTGTTTCCAATGGCCGCTAGCCAAACTGCAGGCTGCAGTTTTGGTTCCGCTGCCTGTTATTTTTAATTATTATTGGTATTTCTAAGCATCTTTACATCTCACCCAAGCACTGAGACAGTTGGATGACCAGCAGGCAAGAGGAGAAATGAAAACAAACTAATCCAGTCCTGCAAAAGCTCAGATCGTAAAATGCACAACGCTCAACTGCTGCGGAGCGGCTGGACTCGTCCCGCAGTAAGCTCTCATGATTTCCATTTAAATATCCGAATTAAAGAGCAGTTCAAGTCAGAGCATCTGCCTGAAGATTTTCATGCCTTTCCATGCCCCCATGAGCACAGCTGTTAGGATCAGAGGCGGAAGAGCTAGTTGCAAAATCGCCAGCCAAAGACGGATGGAAATTAGACCTAAGCTGGAAACTATCTGCTTGCCCATTTCCAGGTGCTTAGGGATGAGATCTCACCCTGCTGAGCTGCGTCCCAAAGGGATGCTTAGGTGACAGCACAGGGAGAACCCAAATTCACCATTTCTAGGGTTTTGCAGAATGTAAGAGGAGCCGAGCAGAAAAGCACGTGCGGGCTTGCTACCTGCTTGGATGCAATTCAGAAGATGCAAAGGAGGAGCTCCAGAGCTGAAAAGCCAGCTTCAGCAGGGCAATACACTCATCCCCTCTGCTCCCTGGGCCCAGAGACGGGGCTGGCACCCTGGGGCAATGCATGTCACCCCTTTCCCGAGGCTGTCGCCTCTTCCTTGCACGCTCAGAGGCTGTGCCGGTGAGCAGGCACTGATCAAGTGATCCCAAGTGAGATCTTTTCCCTCTGGCCCAGGTATGATTTTCTTTGTGCTTTACTCTTAAATCAGCAAACACTTCCAGCCCTCGCTGTCCTGGGGAAGCGAGGAGCTGAATGCAAACCTCTCCCAGGGCRGGCAAAGCCGGCCAGGGAGCCAGAGGCAGCTCTGTCCATCCCTCGGGGCTGGGAGGAGAGTGACACGACCCTGGGATGCCTCTGACATGGGCTATGGGATGCTCCAGCTGAGAGCCAGCGCTCGGACAAGAGCCACCTTGTCGGGAGGAGAAACAATAGTGAATGGCCCGGGGCAGCTCCCTGCCCGCGCACACAACGGGGCTGTCTCGGCAAGCCCCGCAGCCCGATGGCACGAGCCCGTACGGCACCGCAGGGACGCGGCAGCCTCTTGCCATCCTTTGTGCACGTAACCCGCAGGGGCACGTCCAGCCTGACCATTATTGCCATCCTCCGGTTCAGAAACACGGGGAGAGCAACAAGGATGTAACGGGGGGTGGGAGAAAAAAGAAAAAAAAACCCAGAAAAATAATCCTGCTTTCTCTAGATTAGCCCCTTTTCCCCATATAGCCTCCCTGCCCCATGCAGGAGCTAATGTTAGCACAGYGGTTATGCAAGCACCTTAGAGAGCTCCTATTTAAAGCTCTGCTTTGGTGACAGCACATGACACAGACATTTCAATCCCCCACACAAACCATCCTGATGCGTTTCTGCTCATTCATTCCCTTYGCTCGCAACCCGCCGGAGTACACATCTGCTCCCGGATCTTCCCACTGCATGGAAACACTGTTCTCGAGTGCCTCCATGCCTGTACTCAAGGCTGTACTCCAAAAAAAGGCTTTAATTACAGGATAAGAGAGCCCATCAGATCTCTTAATTTAGCCTGTCTTTTTATTAATTAAAACACAAGATATTTAAAGTAGAAAAGTGTTGGTGGGCAACTGTATGCAAAGCCCCCGGCAGCGCTTTGGGAAGGTAAGCGATGCACAAGCAACTGCTTCCCATGCTCCTTGCTTTCTGCCCCAGGGGCAGGGACGAGGCAAATTATAGCTCTAGCTTCATTCGCAAAAAAAAAAAAAAAAAAAAAAAAAAAAAAAAAAAAAAAAAAAAAAAAAAAAAAAAGAAAAAAAAAAGTCACATCACCAATATGTGGCTGCCAGCAGGGAGCAGCACGGCAGCTCTTTAAAACACCCGGGGGAGCGTGGGACAGCACTGGAGAGGTGTCCTCGTCTCCGCAGGAGCTCCAGCGCATCGTGCCAGCAGCCCTAAGGCTACCCCAGCTCAGCAGTGGCCCTAAATCCCCCCATGTCCTGGGGCTGGGGTCCCTGGGAGAGCTGCATCTCGCTATGGGAAGGATGCTCAACCCACGAAGCCACCCGGCCCCATGGAAGCTCAGCTCAGCACCTTCCTTACAGGCAGGTGAGATCGTTGCTGCAGGACGGCAGCTCTCGCGTCGCACAAGGCTGGCTCCGAAAAGCTCAGTGCAAGACGCCGCGACGGCTGCGTGCACCGACACAAAACCCAGGCTTGCACGAGCTTTCGGTGGGGCTCAGGTATCTCTCAGCCAGTATTTGTGTGTGGGTACTGGACCGTTTCTATCTATCCTGGGTACTCAACCAGCGAGCAAATATCCTCTGCCTGAAGCAGTCCCTGTGTGTGCAGAYACCAGCTAGACCTACCAGAAGAAGGAAAGAAAAAAGAAAAAAAAAGAAAAAATCCAAACCCAAACCCAAAGCCTTCCTCCGGCATTCATCATTTTAATTAGCGGAGCTGTGCCTTGAATCTCAATGGGAGATTATACCATAGAGAGATCCAGGCGGAATAGCACAAGTGTCTCCTCTCACTTCAGAAACGAACGGAGCTGTCTGTGAAATTATTAGTAATATTATGTGTCCCATTTACAGCTCAACACGCACGTCCTGGGGGCTCACCCCGCAGCAACAAGCAATCTAATGGCTGGGTTGGTTTCAAGCCTACAACAGCGACTGTCAAGCCAGATGACATTTCCAGCACCAGTGTCCTGCCAAATCGTTCAATCTCAGGGCTTGGTCCTTCATCTCTTTCCCCCTCTTCACCCACTCAGACGTCCCCCAGTTGTCACTCACTGTGGCCCTGGCTCAGTAATGTAAATGTTGGGAGGCGAAGGAGGCACAGTCAACCCCACGGCACTGAGTTGCCTACACATCACAAGCAYGCATACCGAGTATGCGCCATCCATGGGGATACACCAAGGAAATAAATAAATAGACATGCACTAAGCCTTCCATGCCCCCAAAGTCCTCAGGTAGTCATAAAAATCATGAGTGTACATAGAYACATGGTCCTTGTTTGTTGGCCTTTGACAGCAGTCGCCTTATTCTCTCTTATAAGGGTTAAAAACTTCCTCTGGGAAGATTAAAGCCACATTTTCACATTAAATAGTCCAGGAGCTGGGACTGCACAGCCCAGGCTGTATTTGTATGCCTCCCCTGAGCACGGGGCAATCCTAAGGGACCACTTCTGCTCGCCACGAGGGAGAGATGACGGGGTGGCAGCGAAACCCCGCATCCAGCATTCCCCGTAAACTGTTACGATCCAGCCCATTGCCTGAATAAATAGGTAGCAGGCAGCAAGCTAGARAATCACCCCAATTTGTCTACCCTAAAAGCCTCCTTGCCGTAATCTCATTTCTTTGTTAAAGGCGCCTTGGCTTGCAGTGCCAGGCTGTATAGAAACACTGCTCTGCCACCGTGACCGGGTTTAGAGCTCCTTCCCTATCAGAGGGGAAGTTACTGGAGTAAAGAGCATTTCAGTCGCGCGGCGTTATCACTTTATGCTGAATTGGAGGTTACAAACGTGTTCGCCATCCCCTCAGTGTTCAGATAATAAAAAAAATAAGGGAGCGCCAACTGGAAACTCAGCCTGGCGCCGAACCAAAACCCTCTTCCCGAGGTTAAAAATTAAACAGGCACCGTTTGAAGGAGTTAAAGCCGCTCTGTGCGTTTTCACACACTCGTGTGGGTTTTCGGGAGCTTGGCTGGCACCTCGGGCAGAAGTGCCAACGCGCCTCGAGGCAGCCTGGTGCTCTGGCAGCATCCCGGACAGCGGGCTTCACCGGCTGCGCCTCCCTTTCCCTCTTTGCAAGGCGATGGGTGAAGCCACCTCCTCCGTAAAAAAGTTCCAAACCTACGGGTGGGAATGCTAATAAGAGCTAGTTATGCTTATTAAAGCAATTCCCCGGCAGCCGACGCAAAGAGGACATTACGGGAAAGCCCGCTTTCAGAGATGACTAGCGCAAGTTGTAGATCGTTATCGCTCGGATAAAATCAGATAACTTTAAAACAATTGGAAATGTTGAGTTTAGACCATCTCCCCTTGGGATATAATATATGCTTTAATGATGCCGCATGTAAGTAAGGCTAGAACTGCCAGCAGTGATACATTCCTACCGTGGAGAACAGAGCCAGGATCTGTGACTGTCAAAATAAACCCTCCCAAACCAAAGGAAAGGCATCGTTAGCCAGCGGCAGCAGCGCTTTTATCCTCCCCGTGGGTGGAAAAAAGCCACCTCTGTCCCCTTCAGCCACTCTTTGGCAGCACCTAACTGGCACTCAGAGCCGTTAAAAGACTTATGGGTGGGACAAGAGCCAAATTGGAGGTGTAAAAAGCCTCGGAGACCTCCCAGGGGCTGGTGGGGGCTAAGGTAAGAAAAAGAGTTTGACCCTAAATTGAGAAAAAAGAAAGAGGAAAAAAAAAAAAAGCATCTCATAACAGGACCTCATCTCACTCC
This sequence comes from Phoebastria nigripes, assembly GCA_035582835.1. Taxonomy (NCBI): domain Eukaryota; kingdom Metazoa; phylum Chordata; class Aves; order Procellariiformes; family Diomedeidae; genus Phoebastria; species Phoebastria nigripes. Next base: position 1,911,019 of record JAYKAV010000334.1, on the reverse strand, counting down.
AACTCTTCCCGCTCCGCAGCCAAGCGCTCGCCACGAACCTCCATCCTCTTGCACATCAACAAAAATCATATCCCCTGGACCTGAGCCAGGCTGGAGGAGTTAAGAGAACTTAAAAAACACAGCCCTCTGACTCCACACGCAGTCCCTTGCCCCGAGTAAATCTGTAATGCCCAATATTCAGCCATTGAAAATGTAATTAGTAAGGGCGGGTTGAGGCTTGGCGAGCCCAGAGCTATATAGGAATAATAAAGGGGAGGCTGCCCACCTGCCTTCCAAAACACAGGCCCATTAAACCGCAGGGAAGAGGGATGCTCGCGCACTCGTGGACGATGGCAGTGGTTGTTCTTGCATCGTCTCATAAATATTTAACAGTAAGCACTTTGTAAAGAAGAATGTTATTAAGGCTGGTGTAGTCTGTGGTTCCAAATGTGGCCATACATCAGATGTTGCCAGTCTCGCATGCATAGAGCAGGCGGTGGCAAATCAGTTTCTTCAGGGTGGGAAAAAAAAAAAAAAAAAATAAAAAAAAAAAAGTAAAAAAAAAAGTAAATCCCGAGTCACAGAGCCCTAGGGAGATGCGTGTGAGATGTTTGAGGGATATCCTACCAATAGATCAGACCTTCACAATCACCTACAGCAATACAGATATCTCAGAGATGGGGGAAGAAGGGGAGGGCAAAAAGGCAAAAAACCAATAAAATAGAATGCGCTAGATGAAAAGCAATTCTTGGCAGCAATTTTTAGCATAAACACATTGTTGGTTTTTTTATTTCCTGCAATAGCAAATTAATCTTTTTATTGCTGCCAAAGATGCTCTAATAATATTTATTCCAACACTTTACGCTTTATTGTGATACTTTTGACTTCTTTTGGGGTCTGGTTTGGTTTTTTTTTTTTGTCCCCTGGACTATTGATTTCATTTGCTTCATCACAGCCCTGACAGCCCTGAAGGGAGGGATAGAAGAAAGCCTGCTCCAGCTGAGAGCAAACCTACCCGTGCCCCTTTCACGCAGGCTAAGAGCCAGGCTGGGCTCCTGCTCGTCTTTTGGAGCGCCCAGGAGTCACGGGGCAAACCAACCTCCTGCTTTTCAGCAAGCTTTAGCAGCTCGTTGAAGCCAGTGAGAGGTTTTTCCAACACTGGGGATCAAGCCCAAGAGCCCAGAGCAGTATCCTGCCCTAAAATATGAATTTAAGATCCCGTCTTTGAAGACCTCAAGCTTCTCCCTGCTAATCTCCTGTTTGCTGCTGGTTTCCCCCATGCACCTACGTTGACAACGGGGGTACAAGGAATAAAAACAAGCGACCCAGCCAGTCCCCCCCGAGGGCACGCGCAGCCTGGAGGACTCCACTTTCGTTTGCATTTCAACCGGCATCCTGATGCTAAAATATCACTGCATCCACATACTGTGCTCCTAAGCTACGCGGTCCTTGCCAGGTATTTATTTCTGTTCCAAAATGCTGATAATTTCTTTTATTAAGCTTCCACAAACTGGTCACTTACTCTCACTGCATAACCAGGAATGGTTATAGTGGCTGTTGCACATTGACCATCTGAGCAATGACATACGAAGTATATTTGAATAGGAAATAGGCCTATTAAGACACTTAGCAATATGGCAGTAGCAAAAGCAGCCCATGAGTTCATCATTTGGTTTAAAAATATTGAAAATTATTTTAATTCCCTAATTATCATAATGAAAACCCAGGGAGAGGATGTGTATGTGGAGAGGAAGGAGGGCTGTTGGGACAGCAGGAGAGGCAAAGACGGGCAGGGAAGGGGATTTATAAGGCACAATTCCCCCAAGCAAGCGTTTGGTGAGACAGCCCTGGGCCCAAAGGCCAGGGGGATGGATCCTGCACCTTTCTACCCTAAAAATTGGCTCAGAAGGCACAGAAAGCTGTTAGCAGGCAAGCTGCTGCTTGGCGCCTGCAGCGAGCAGCCGGTGGGTCCCTGCTCCGTGTGGAAATGTCCAGAGCATCCAAGAAACCCCAAGAAGCATCCCCAAAAGATGAGGACCGGCTGGACCCGACGCTCGCTCTGCACATCCCCTCCCATCCACGCCCCGTCCTCACCCGCTTTCCCTGCACGCACCCCAAAACGCTCGCTGCTCCCCGGCCGCTCAAACCCAAGCCAGGCTCAGGCAATAGCAGAGCAGTCCCGCTTTGTCAGTACTGACTTCATTTAATCTGCGCATTTGTTTAATTCCCCACTCTGGCATTTTTCTCCTCTATCACTTTTCACAGACTGTCAGTCCCAAAATCCTTTACAGAGCAACCACATGCCATACCTACTTAGGAATTACGCCAGCTCGAGCAGTCATTAGGCACTTTCCATGTCCTACATGCAACTGTGAACATTCACGCTAGTGAGACTTAATCAGACAGTGTATCAGCTGCAAGCGGAGCGGGGAGGTAAGCAGGGATGTCACCAACCTCTCCCCTGCCTTGAAAGCTTTCAGGTTGCTATTGGATTTTTTTTTTTTTTCCCCCTTAAAATTTAAAAAGTGCCATTTGCTTTTTTTCTGCTCGAGGAGTTTCAGCATCCAAGCAGAGACTCCTCATTGCCCGTTTTCCCCACTAATGCCACTGCCCGCAGCAATTCACCCCTTACCCTGACCTCCTCTGCCTGCTCCAGGGCAAACTCTCCTTCCACCTTTCCCTGGGCATCCAGGGGTGCCTGCAACTGCGGACGGGGTCCTGGGCTGGATGCACTATTGCTCTGATCTGATCTGGCACCTACTGAGAGACAGATTTGCAAAGGTGTTTAGATACCTAAAGAGGCAGATCGGTTGCCTGGTGGGATTCTCACATGACACAAGCTAGAGGTGCCTATTCCCCATTGAACCCCGCAGGAGGTAAATGCATTGCTTGCTCCAGCTCTGCCGAGATTTCTGCATGTCTCTGCTCCACTGGTCCCCCTGCAAAACCCCAGAGCAGCTCTCAGAGGCCTCTTCGCCCAGGAGGAGCTAAGACAACACCATCTACAGCTCGCTTTGCAACCGCACTCCAGCCCTCGACAGCACATAGACCTTGCAAGAAATTAGTACGCGAGCAGCTGCTTCCAGCTTTAGCTGCTTATCCACCCCCGCGGACCAGGCTTTTGCACCGGAGGGGGTCAGGCAAGACCTTTCGCTCAACAAGGACAAACTTAGGCTTTAGACTGAAGTCACAGGTTGAGGACTTTCTGAAACTGTGTCTGGGGGAACGGTCTTCGAGCTGGTTCACGCCTTTTCTCCCCGACASTGCCGCTGCCTCACCATCTCTCCYGGTGCTCCATCGTCTGATGTTTTATTTTAAGTGCTTCACTGCTAAGACTGGGGCTACTCTTGTATTCACAAAGCCCCTGTTTGATTTTGGATGCTACCACAGGAGTAAATAATCTTTCCTTCCTTTTGCCCAACACATGTTGCCAGGAAATCTCTACGTGGTTTTATTTTGGTTTTTTAAACAAAGGGTGGTTTAAGACAGGGAAACTGAGGCACGCAAAGAGGACAGGGCCTGTTCACCCATCACTCAGCAAAGAGCCACATCCCCGGCTGGGAATACAGTCACTAAAACTCAACGGAGAAGGTGGTGGGAAGATTTCCCTGCGCTCCAGCACGGCTCAGACCCACACCTCCCTGACAAACCCCATCCCATGGCAATTTCCATCCTGACAAGCTCTATTTCTCCCCCTGGAGTCGTTAGAAAAAGCCACGAGGGTGGCAGGGGAAGCCAGCGCTCGCCCTTCGCAAGGTCAAGAAAAACCCCTCAAATGTCATAGAGTTTTGAGAATCCTAAATGAAGAAATTGCTTAATCTACCTGGGGGATTGCAGCTATTATATCCACTGCCGTAAACAAGCTTCAGATCCACCTCCTAAGGATTGCACCGACAGAGAGGAGCTGAGGCTAAATTGACAAGTTGTCTCTGCTGCCCTTGAAACTCAATTTGCCATCGCTCACCTCATTTCAAATTAGCACAGAAAGAAGCCTCGCCGGCCGAGGCTGCTCTTTTGGGGCTCGGTTACGCAAGATCCCTGCTACCTGCTCTGCGTGCCGGCGGTTTGGGGGTTTGTCCTGTTGCAACGGGCATGGGGAAAAAAAGGAGATTAAATGCAAACCCTCAGACGTGATCAAAGCTGCCTAAATTGGGGAGAAATTCAGCCTTTTGCTAACAAACCCACAAAAGGTACGTACATTCCTTAAATCCTTCCCTGAACGCTTCAAGGGAATGAGCACAAGAGCAGACCTCTGCATAGAGGTGAAGTTTATACCTGCTCTAAGTCCGGTGTCATTTGGGACCGAACTGAATATTCACAGTGGGTCAGGATAGCTCGAGGAAGAAGAGATCCTCTAGATTTGTGTGCGATTTTTTAAAAGGGCCCTGAATAAAAATGTGCTCAAACCACATTTGCAACAAGGGCGTTCAGCGCCCAGGGAACTCATTTTATATTTTCAAAAGGGGAATTTTCAATAGCTAAAATTTCAGGTGAGAGTTTCGCATCAATGCTGGATGGATGGTCTAAAAATTCAAAAATCAGCAAAATTATTTCACAAGGAAAGTTGGGTCCAAATAGCTCTGATAATGACTTTTCAGAATTTATCTTTTTTTKGGGGGGGGAGGGGGGTTGCATCAGACACCCAGTGTCAGGCATCAGACAGTTCTTTTCTATTTGRGAACGGACCCCAGATCAGCAGCTTTACTCCAGGAGCCCCGCTTTCAGGTCCATCGGATGCAGAATACACCAGCAGAAAGGCGACTTGTGGCCTTATACCTCCCAAATCCAATCAGCCAATTATGCTTCCTAATTGCCTACAATGGATTTAATTGGGCTGGGCCAACGTGCAGCACCTCAAATAAGTTTCCGTCAAAAAATGACAAAGTAGCGCAGCAACCGGCCCTTGGCATTAGATGTTATCCTTGAGTCCAAACCGGTCTTGCTTTCAGACCTCAACCTCGATCTGGTGGCAACTACTGCCGCCTCTTGTGCACGYTTGATGGTACCTAATGCCAACAGCTCCCTGCCTTCAAAGGGATGGAGCTTATTTACACGTGCTGGTACAGACCATYACACCCTCACCAGCACCCTTGCGGCATCGTTGGGGAATAGGACGGGAGATGCAGCAGCCGGAGCAGATGAGGACATGCAATCGCCAGAGGTGCATGAGCAGCGCAGGGCTGTAATCAGGCTCACCAGCACAGCCACAGCAAAGCATGAAGCTGTCCTATTGCCTGTCTGCAGCAGCCCATTCCCCTCTCCTGTTGCCACTCACACGGACTGGCGTTTGTCCATCAACATGCCTTTCACCAAGGAGGGGTTAAAACCTTGATGCCGTCTCCTCCATTGCTCTCAGGAGGAGAAGCACCACCTTCTCTCATCTCCAGGAGGCTCCTGGAGATGGTTAAACCCAGCTCTGCAGCCYTCAGRCAGGGAGGATGACATCCACAAATGCTCCTGAGCTGCAAAAGCAGCCCCTGAGCCTTCCCCAAAGCAGCTCCCTGGGACTGCAGGGAGCTAGGCAAGCGAGCAAAAGGGGGAGAAACGTGGTGTTGGGGAGAGATGGAGAACGAGGATGCTGCTTCTTGCTCTTCCTGGCTTTGTTCAGCACCAAACACAACCAGGACTGCAGACACTCGGTCCAACCAAGTCCTTCCAGAGCCTACGCTGCAGTGGGGACTGATGTGACAAAGCCACATCGTATTTGGTCACCCACAGCACGCGGAGGGGCAACGGGCTTCACGTCGCAACCATCTGCCTTTGCTCCCCGCACAAAGGGCCCGTTGACGGCTCGGTTAACGATAGCCTTTGGCCCGAGCCTGCAGCAGCACTCGAACCCGCTCCCTGGGCACTGCTGCGAGCACGATGAGCAGCAACAAGAGGGCTTATGTTTTGCAGGGCAGGAGGCGGATAAAGAGCCAGTGTTTGCTGCCGCCGGCGTTACCGGCTGACCCGCTCCCGCAAACAAGCGCCTGCCTTTCCCCACGCCCGGATCCGTGACTCCCCTGACCCCCTCCAACAGCCCAGCATCACGCTGCTGCCCTGCGAGGGGACAGCCAAGGGCACTCGGATGCTGGAAGGAGGCAGGTACCGTGCGCAAGTCCCTGACTTGGGCTCTCCAGGGTGCAGGGAGAGCGGTGCCGCTAGCACAAGCGCTTCCCTCGAGCATCACAGCACGTTCGCCTTCATCCATTTTTTGGAGCACGACACCAACAGCTTATGCAAAAATATGGGGGGTCCAAGCAAGAGCCAAACTTTGGTTTCCATCCACCTCCAGACACGCTATTTGATGGGGAGCCCTGCAGGATGCAGTGGGACCGAGAGGGGCTGTGTCAGCCCCTACCACCTTGCTGACACACAGCCCCTTTATCCTTCTGCCTCCAAAATGCATCCCTACATTAGGCTGAAGAGCGGTGGACCATTTTAAGCGGCACGTAGAGACACGGCCAATGCTCGTCCTGACCTTGACACTTGCAATTAGCTTGCAGTTCTCCTAAGAGCATCATGCGTTAAAGCAGCATGTGTTAAGAAATTCCTGGGCTGTTTAGGTTTCATAGCACCAAGTCACAAAAAGAGCCTTTTCTTTCCCCCCAAAAAACAACAGAGCATGGAAATAAGGGAAGGCAAAAAGGCAATAAAGAGTTCCCAGTAAATCCCAAACAATTAGGAGGCAGGTACCACTGACAGACCAGTTGCAGCACCCAGATTGGATTCAGTTGGGGTGCAAGGCGCAAAGTTTAGGCCAGTTGGTATCTTTTTACGATATCTTTGGTATCTTTAAGTCGAGCCCATCTCGAGTTAAACCAGCACAGGCTCACACCAAATGCTCTTGCTCCGACTCCCAGGTTTCAAATGCATCTCCTGCACCGCATCCTTCTGACTCCAGCTGTGACTGTCGACACATCCCAGCTTTTCAGCATAGAAACCTTTTCCCCCTCCTCTTACCCTCTCTAATTTATCCCCCGTGCTTGGCCGAGGCTCCCAGCGCCTGACACATCGACCTGCCTCCACCCCCCGTGCAGCTTCTGGCGTGACAGTGACAGTGGCCTTTGCTCCCAGCCCGGGGGGTTGTTATCTACATCAGTGACTGCAGGAGAAGGCAAAACCCTGCCTGCTTTCATAGCGGATGGCAATGCTCACCTTTCTGCCACCATGCCCGCTAACTAAATTCAAGGCCAAGTGCACGAGCAGATGGAGAAGCAAACATGAAATGTCCCCCCCACTGCTTCCATTTGAATCAGCCACAGATGATTCCCGTGCCCTGCTAGGCACAGGAGATGCTGAGCTCGCGGGGCAATGGAAACAAGCAGGGAGGGGGGGATTAGGTCCTGGAGTAGTGGACACCCAAGAAATAACAGAGCTATCCATCACAGAGCATCGAGCACATTAGCAGAAGCATTTGCCTGAGCAAATTACCTTGAATAGTCATTATCTCAGAGCTTATTGTTCACGGGGTGGGGAGAGAGCTGCAAGCGCAGGCAGCAGCCTGGCTAGACGGGCAGGTTACGGCGGGGCTGGTGGGCACTAACATAGAAAGAAAAACCTGGGCTCTGCCAAAATGCATCATTTCACGACCCCCTGCTTCCTCCCAGGCTTCTGGCCCCGATCCTACAGCAAGACATACCGAAATCGTGCCCGACGGAGGCTGGGGAGCACTCTGCTCGCACGACCCACAGCAGCATTGGGGCTGGCATTCCCCTATAGCAGAATATACAGGACCAGATCCATAAGGAGCATCCCAAACCCCATAAATCAGCTCCTGCTGATTTATGTCACCGAGGATCCTCCTCCAACCCAAGCCCGAACCGAAAGCGATCCTCGGAGAAGCCCTGCGCCTCCCCGAGTCCCCACCGGCAAAAGGAGCTTTTGACCATGGTGTGTGATGTAGAATTTGACTTTGAGTGACTATAATAAAGTGTTTTTATTTTTAAGCTGTTTTATCCCATTTCCCTAGCTCACGAGGAGTGCACCTTGGTGTCAACAGGACTCTTTTGTCTTTGTAAGCTATTTTGAGGCAAAATATCTGTAAATTACTTCCCCAAACCTCCACACAAGCAGATCATGCAGAGAAAATAGGCTTTGCAGGAATGCAGTAAATTGTTTCTGTCACACAAGGAAGTATAACCAATAGAAATCGTTATGGATGAGTCATTATGAGAGGGACCAAAAAAATTAACCTTCATCCATTTCCTTCATCTCTGTGCGTGTGCGAGGGTGTGCGCGGGAGAAGAAAGGTGGCGAGCGCCTGCTAAGTGAGCGCATTAGGGCCGGGGGAAAAGGTGGGACGTGCAAGCAGGTATAGAAAGGAAAAACCTGATGTGGGGCTGGGTATTTGGGAGAGGGTGCAAGGAGAGGGGTGCACAGGGCTGCTGCAAAAGGAGAGATGCATCAGGCCCCCCCCCCAGAGATGGGAAGGCATGCTCCAGGGTGGGAAAGAGCTCCATTTAATCCCATTACGCAGGAGGGGGATTCTCCTTTCCCGCTATTACGCATTGCTTTTGTCTATCCGTGTCCTCAAATCCCTTCTCAGCCCTTGCAAACATCAGGAGGCGAGTGCATTTAAGGAGGAAGGTGAAGCCAAAGCTCCCCGAGCACCAGCAAACACAGGCTCTCCCCCACCTACTGCCACCAAACCACGTCCCAACACACGGTTTTCTTGCTTGATCCTCTGCAACATTAGCACAAACATGCAGGGTTGTCTGTTTGTCGGGGTTTGGGTTTTTTTTGTTGTTAAATACACAGAAAAGATAAAAGAAATGCCGAAGTGTAAGCCAATGAGTGCGGGGACGTCTGCTGCCTGCGTAGGAGAGGTGCCTCCGAGAGACAGAAACATCAGATAGAGGAGTACGTGTGAACATGGCAGAGGAAAACATTTATTCCCACTCGTTTGGGGTAAGCGCTGGCAGTAGCAATGCCAGCTCGTGCACTGCCCATCGCCTCTGTCCCGCACGGGCTCTGCTTCAGCCCCTCGCCGTTAACCAAGCGCTTTTGCACACGTGTTTTGCTTCGTACCTGTGCGCATTTGTTACAGATATTAGGAAAAAAAAAAAAAAAAAAGAGAAAATCCATTTCCAGAGTGGCAGATAACGATTCCTCCAGCCACACCGTGCAAACAACGCGGCGGAAAAGGCTCAAGTGTTAAATGTTCCCTAATGTGCAGTAATTGATTTCTATGTGAGCAGTAATGGATTTGGTCACATCATGCAACAATGGATTTGACATGGGTTCTTGCTGATATTATAAACATAGTTAAGTCGTTAGCCTTGTGCCCAAGAATTAGGCCTTTAATAGCCCTGACCTCCGCGACCCACGCCGGCTGGCCGGCGCTGCATATACAACCACCAAAATCTTCAGGGCTGGTTCATAGTCAAGGACACAGCCGGCAGTTTAACAGCTAAAAGCCACTCTGAGCCACACGAAATGCATCCTGGAGTTTTACCTCTGGCCATTTGCTTGCACATATGTAATTCCCATCCAGCCTTTCTCCTTCCCAGCCTTTTTGCATGGTGGTTGCACACCCCAAGCTGTTGTCCTCTCACCCCAGGGATGGGCAGGGGGTAGCAGCATGGTCTTTGCCTTCACGAAAAATAATACGACGCATCCCGCAGCCCAGCCATTTGCAGGTTCCCGCACCCGTTGCAAACACCGGTGGGAGAAGTCAACCACCACCTTGTCTCCTGTTATAGGAAACACCAGCTGAAGCCCAGCAACATCTCCAGTCGGTGGTGGCCTCCTCGGAGGGACAGAGAGGTGGTTGGTGGGGGGGAATTGTTTCTCGTTGGGTATTTACAAGCCTTGCAGTAGTGTAAAAAATCTATTATTTTCACTCCGGTACTGCAGCACCGTTCGCCTTCTGTCGAGAAGTGATTGGGCTCCTGTCCGTCAGGGACACTGAGTGATTGTACTGAGAAAATTGCATTCAGCAATGGGGGATTTAAGACCGTGCTTGTCCTCAAACAGGGCTCCAATTAATTAACTCAGAGGAAGGGGCTGCTTGGGGTTTGTTTGGTCTTTTCTGCGTTTTCCTTGGTGCATTTAATTTATTGGTGGGTGGCTTGTTTTGTTTCCTCCTTGCTTTTCTGTTTGTCTTTAAGACTCTTTGCGGGATGATAAAGCGTAGGGAATGTATTTACTCGGCAGGGGATTAATTGGCAAGCAGGCAGGAGAAATGGCTGGGCCAAGCCCTAAATCCCAACCCTCGCGCTGCACCTGCCAGCACTGGGAAATTGAAAAGCCTCCTGGCCGGCCAGCCCGGCGTGCGTGGGATTTTGCGGCACAGGGGTGGTCGAGGTCCCCTGGAAGCAGTACCAGGAAAAGACCTCAGGGATGGGGCTCTCACCCCAACTCTGCCACCCCTGTATCATGCAAAAGATAGGAAAAACTAGCAAACACCAATGGCATGGCCATGAGGGATGTACCAGAGCTGGTTTTGCAAAAAGTGGGAGCTCGGCAGCAAGACTGAGCTGTGAAGAGACTGGGAAAGTCTTCTATTAGGATGGTGGCTTCTCTCTGAGTCAGCTCAGCGCTGTTCTGCAGCGTACGATACAGGGTTGCAATACCTTCCAATCCTCTCTCCATGCTTTGTTGACCTACTAGACAAGAAACTCCTCGAGACATGSATGATTCCTTCATTGTTTCAACAACTAGCACAGGAGGGTTTGACCTCAGATGGAGTCCTATCATGCAGACCGTACCCCAGAAGATAATATTCTACGTTTAAAGAGAATTAGCGATTGCCGTTGCATACGGAGAGACTGTGGTGCACAACTGGTGGCACCACATTTATGGGCTTCAACCAAAGCACAACAGAGACATGGAGAAGCACTGTAGGGACACATTGAGAAACGCAGGTCCCCGTGGCTCAGTACTGGGATAGGATTTGGGGGAGCACAGCCTCCAGGATGCAACTCCCAAATTTCCAATGGAAGCATGTTCTCCAAGAGCAGATGGAGACCAGGATGCTGGAGGTGCATGCATGGCTTATGGTGACCCACCACTCAACACCACCTCTGCTCGATGGCGACCCACTGCCCCACCACTCCAGGCGAGCCCTCTCCAAACACAACCACAACCACGTCCGCAACCACCCAGCCCTGCCATTTCCTTCAGACCTCGAGACATTTCACATCGCCGCTGCTATTTCAAGGGGTACGAAAGGTCCTAATCTTGCCCTCAGCCCTAATCTTTCAAAGGAATTAGTCTTCAAAGCAATCTCCTCCCAGCTATACTGCAGACAAAATTTTGATTTATGAGTTGCGGTGACAGCTGAGCTCCTCTGATACAGGAGAGGTGGGAAAGCGTTGGGTGGATGGAGCCAGTGCTAGAAGAAATCTCAACAGAAATAGGCACCTGGACCTCAGCTGGAGCAAACACCACATTTTTGTCCTTGGGAAATTCCAACCTGCATTGTTTTCTTCATTAACCAGAAAAAGCAAGCTTCCCACCTTCCCAAAATATTTTTTAAAAAAAGAAAAGTTGACCTCAGCAATATCACAACAATCTCAAAGGCTTTGTTTTCCTCCTATAATACCATTTCCTACTACAAACTGCAACATAGCCTACACGCAAAATGATCAGCTGAACCAAGGGGATTTGGCTTCATTGAAATAAAACATTTTGATGAAATTTTAAATGAGAAAATGGTGATGGCTCCACGAAATGATTTGATTTCGGTGAATCCGTGTTTTCATTTTGAAAACGGATTCATTAGAAAATTTTTTCAACCAGCTCTAATCAAAGTGCTTTAGGCATTTTTGGAAATTTTAGTCTCGAGCTTCAAAACCATTTAATTTGTGTTGTAAAGCAGAGAAGTTTATGACACAGAGATACAGCGAATGGAAGCACTTTTTGACGTTGCAAACACTTCAACTTTAAGAAATTAAATTAATCGTAATGTGGGAGAGTAATTTCAAAAGTTTCTTTCCTGAAGTACAGAAAGTATATTCAAACTCATCTAAAGGCAGACTTTATAAATATAATATAAGGTTGTCATCTTCACGCTTACAGCTTGCTTTTCACTAACACCATCTCCATTTAAAATTTCTTAGGGTCATGAGCAAATGAAATAAAAGAAAGAGCTCGTTTCTGTTCGGGAAAACTCAAGTGATGGGATCATTATATAGAGCATCTCCAAAGGAAAAAGGCGACGCATAGAAAGAAAGGATCGAGAAAAATAGAGGGTGTGTAGCAAAAATGGAAAGAGAATGAGAACATCACGGGAAATGCTCATTCCAACAAGAGCCCCATTCACCCTGGCTTGTCTTTCCCTTCAGGGTTAGTTCTTGTTTCATTACAGATTAACACAGCATCTCTTCTCTCGAGTCTCACTTGCTGGAGATCGCTACATCCATTTAAATGGATTTCAAAAGCCGGGATTGATCTATGCCAAGTTGTAATTTTGGACACTAGCATGATGGGTAATGCACTTCAGCCTTTGCCGAGAGTGAAGGAGGTGTGTGAATTGCTTCCTTGATATGATAAATTCATTAGATAAAGGAACCCGAGATAACCGGCGCGGTACTTGGAAAGCATCTGGTGGCACGAAGCGCAGATGCGCAGGAAAGCAGGTTGTGGCATGGCTCGCCGGGTTTGCATTAGAGTAAAGAGCTGAACAAAAGAGGGTTGTACAGGGGACTGGAAGGGACCTCTGGGTCAAGCAGCCCCACTTTTTCCCAGAGATAGCCATGTAATAGCATTCTGATGGCTAATTGAACCCGTGAACTCCATAGCTTAGGAAGCATCTCAAAACACCGACCAGGCAGACTATGGGAAAAATGAAATATCATTCCCCTAAGTCCAAGGGGACTGCAGACCTTCTCTGAAACGCTACTACACAAGACAGCTAGTAGAGATGTAAAAAATTGATGCCAGAAATCTGCTCTGCTGTCCAGGCTGGATGCAGAGGACTGGACACAGCTACGGGCTGTATAATCCCTGCTAACGTGCCAGCTCCCGCCACTTCCATCCGCAAGCACTGGGGACCCTGTAAGCTCGCTGAGCCGGCCCTCTCTAGCCTTCGTTTAAATTCAGCTCCAACGCCACAGGGAAACGAGCACGGCAGGCTCCGAGTACCTGCTCTGGTGCTTTCACTCACAAAAAACAGGACGGAGAAATAGGAGGATGCTTTGGCAGCCACGTAAGGGAGACTAATGGATGCTGCAGGTCGGAGGGGGAGGAAAGAGATGGAGATCATCAGGGTACTACAAAGCAGGAGGCTGAAAAATGGTAGGGATGTGCTTACGGAGAAAAGGGAAAGAGCTAGGGAAGCTGGTAAGAGATTAGGGATGCTAAAAGCTGTAGGGTTTAGAAGGTCCAGCAGTGTCTCCGAGAGCATTGCAGGGAGCCCGTGCAAAGGAGAGTGGGGAAGCCACGGAGCACAGTCCTGCAGCAGATCAAAGCTCAGTGATCAGAGAGGAGCAGGTTGGGCTCGAGCTCTTCCAGAAACCCCCTGCCAGAAACCTCCCTGCCACAACGACAGCCAGGAGCGCCCGCATCCACCCAGCCCTTTGCCATCCACAAAGCTACTTTTTCTAAAACAAGCCTAGCAGCGACGTTACTTAATCAATACAGCGAGACGCAGGGAGGTGGAAGCCGGCACGAAGAGATTACCACGGCAGGAGAGCCGCTTGCAGCCACGGCGCTGGCAAAAGCCTTCCCGTGCCAGCAAGCGAGCTGCCAGATTGATTTTGATCTCATTAATCTGTTTCGGGGCCAGCCGGCAGCGTGGTGCTGCCGTGGGCGAAGCGGCATGCAATGCCTTCCTCCAAACCCTCGGCAAAGGGGAAATATTTTAAATAGAGGTGTTCCACCGTTCAAGGCACAAGAGTGCTGGAAACGTGGGTCCTATATCTGGGCTATTTATTCATTTATCAGTCCTGCAGCTCGCTATTATTTGGTTTTCACCCAAGGTAATGAGGATAATGCATGTCGCTACCCAGGGAAAAGTCTTTCCTGCACTTCACTTGAGGCTGTATAAATTGAACAACCCCTTTAGACCCCAGCGCAAGGGGATGGTGTTGCCCGGTGGATAACGTACCAGGCTGGGACCTGGGGTCCCCGCTCTGCTGCTGGCTCCGTAGATAACCTTGAGCAAGTTAAATCCCCCGTTGGGTCCTCTCCACTGGCTCATAAGTAAAACAGGGATAATAAACAGATTTGAGGTCCCCCAGTGGAAAGCGCTCCATAATTGTTATCTCAGGGATTGGAGAATATGCAGAGGGTCTCCAGCAAAGCCTGCATGAGATGCCACAAAGGAGGAGACAACAAACCTATCACCTACAGGCATCGATGCATTAATTACCCCGCAGGAGCAGTCTCTCAGTTTAGGGTAGCATGCATATAGCCATCCCTTTGCAACTGGACCAAGCCAAGAGCGAAGCTGGGACCACCACACAGAGAGGCCACTTTCAGCTGCCACTAGCAAAAAAGGACCCGTTGCTGTCGCTCTCCACAGGTCCTCCTGCTCCCTCCACCCCTCTGCCGTACTCATCGACCGCCCAACATYGCACGCTGGCCTCCGCCGAGCAAGAGTTCAGCTTCAAAGCAATTCAAATCCAGGGATGTGAGGGGCTGCTCATAGCTCAGTTTAAACCAAGTTCACCGTGGTTTGGTCTACGTCAATTAAGGACAAATTTAAGCTAATGAGAAGTAAGTGTCCAGACAGGGCTTCACATCGATTTGGTTAAACCAATGTAAGAGAGCAAGTGCATGTGTGGACGTGTGTATGCCTGTGCGTGGATAACTCTATTGCACCTTGGCAGTTTGCCCCCAAATCTTCCTTGGTTAATTCTGAAGGGTTTTCAGATGAAGCCACCAAACTTGCAATGTTTTGTTTTGTTTTAAAGTAACGATGCTCGCCCCAGTACTTCTAAACGCTCTGTGAAATAGTCACTGTTTTCTTTTGTACGGAAAAGTTGGGAGATAAATTGCAGATGATTCAGTAAATAACTCAGCCTATGACCTTGATGCTTATTGATTCTTCAAGCTGTTTATCTTTCTTGTGTGCTCCCCAGCAAAAACAATTATCACTTAATTATAAAGCAGCTTGGCTTGAGGGAACCGCCAATTGGCTGGCAAGCTTTGCAAAGGGGTGAGTTCATCCCTGTGCACCACACAGCCCCAACCGAAGCGACTGCTTAAGATTCACAGCCACCAACTTCATTATTTTCTTCCTAGCTCGTGTTTTTCCCCTCATTTTAAAATCACTTAAGGATGTTTAGCCAATCCGGGTGTTTGACTGCCCGAACACTCGCGATGGATGGGATCGAAACAGCAGGTGTCAACACTGGAAAAGGGGAAAAAAAAAGGAGAACTATGATGATAAAAAGAAGCACAAGGAAAGACTATTGGTCCCGGAGGAAAAAATACCTGGACTGTTCTCTCCTTCAGTGACCTTGGGTAAGGCATTTTCTCCATCTCCGTTGCCTCCCCCTTTTTCTCTATGCAGAGCTGCAGCCAGCCCGCGTGCAAAATCCAGCACAAAGCATTGGTCTTGCTCTTGACCGAAGTTTTGCAATGCCACTGGGACGCGAATAATGACAGCGCTTGGCGCTTCTGCAGCCATGCAAAAGCAAAAGCACTTAGTGACATCCATTAGCACACAAGAAAGGGAATTCTCATCTCCACCCCAAGAGGAGGGAAAGGTACATCCCCTTGACCAGAAATGAAGGATTTGCAGTTTTTATGCACCTTTGGGCTGCACCACCTTCCAGAAAGAAGATGGCCCCTTGCAGGGGCTCGCAGAGGTTAGCACGAGTCCTGCACGGCTCACGGTCTAGAGTTGGCGCACGACAGATTTCCCAAAGCCATTTGGTGGCATTTCTACCTGTATGACCACATCACCGGGACTGACGGAGCTACTCCCCTCCCTTTACAGGGGACAGAGCGGCAGGACATCTCCCTACAGCCCGGAGGGCTTTGCGGGTGCCTTTGCAGCACGTTATCATTCTGCAGGGCATCGCATGTACGGCTGAAGACATTTTGGGGTATGGCTTCTGGGTGCAGACCTGGTGGGTCAGTTACCCAACGGCACTACCTCCGCGTGTGGCAAACTTGCTATTTCAGAGCTAGGATGTGCTCTGAAAGTCTACCAGCCCCCGAGTACCCAGCAGCTCAAAACCCCGCAGTACTGGAGCATCACAGACCCAGGACCTCCCGTGGGCTGCCATCGCACGCAGCTTCATACTCCAGGGACTCCCTCAATGTGGCTCTGCCCTGCAAAAATGCACAACCCGGCTCAGAGCCGCTTCATTTCCCAGCACTAGATGCTCTTTTGCTGCTGGCTTCCCCAAACCTGCCCTCCTCCTCAGCAAAACCTAAATGCCAGCAAACGCAATTAGGGGGCTCCTGGACGCTGATGTAATCAGACAGTGCAGATTGAGAGATCCAATGCAATGAAGAGCAGCAGCAGCTGAAACCACTAAATGGACAAAATATCATTACACGCTGTAAAGAAATAAGAGACGGGGAATACAACCCGGGGCCAGCTCTGCCAAGCCTCTATCCCTGCCTTGCAAGCAGGTACCAGGAGCAAAGCCACACGATGGCACTGCGTTTTCCAGAGCCCTCTGATTTCGGCAGCAGTGCCTGGCCGTGCAAGACACAATGCAGCATTTACCTTTGCAGTAGCAAGGGGGATGGCTGCTTTGCTTCTCAGAGTTGGTATAAGGAGAAAACCGCAAGGACAGCATGGCACGACACTCCTGAAATATTAATATTAAACCAAAAGACAGCCATTCCCAGGCTGTGCCTGTAGGAACAGCTGGAAGGAAAAGCTCAGGTTTTGCAGGGAAGTTGCAAAGACCCCACAAATCGCTGCAGGCTCAGCGCAGAGGGCTCAGGAGAGGCTTCGCAGAGCATCCATGCACCGAGTGCTGGAAAAACCTCGAGCTGGGGTCATCGCTCGGCAGCTCTAATGATCATGGCTCCGGCAGCCTCGACGGAGCAGTGCAGAGTCGTCTCTCTAACAGCATCATTTAAACTCCGTTTCAATCCGGGGCAGAGGTGCTCTCCGTCACACCGCGGGCAGGAGGGAGCTCGGCGGCAGGACACCGAGCGCTCGGCGTGCTGGCAGCAGCCTGGTCGGTTTATACTTAGGCACTTTTTAATGTCTCAAGTCGAATAAAAGGAGACTTTGGTGTCATCTGTAGGTACTCTGAAAGCTTTTATGCCATTAAGRAGCTCCCAGTAAAACTCAGGACCTGGATCCAACTTGTCTGCAGTTCCCAGGCTGTTGATTTTAATTGACTCCTGCCTTACAACCGGAGTTGCAAGGATTGCAAACAGATCAGACCACAGCTTGTACAAAGGTTGTTATCGCTATTTATAATGAGTAGAGCTCCTCATAATTATCCCTATTCCTTTCACTCACCAGCCAGGTATCAGAAAAACCATTCCTACCCATTTGGTTGGGGTTTTTATCTTTTAAAACAGTTTAAGGAGCGAAAATAAGCAATACCTTCCCTCAAGCTCCTCTTTCCTCCCCATCGTGCTATACGTACAGCGAGTCTGCCTTATACCTATCCCACCCTGGATACAGACGCGCATCTTTCCAAAGGTAAGTACGAGTATCCTCCGCATCCGCTCATCAGCTGTTAAGCCACGTGGCAGGAGGATATTCCACATCCTTGCGTTTCCACTGACAGGGAAACCGATCCAGCCTTGGAAATAACAAGGTTTTATGGCCCTGTATTTCACATGGAGCATCCATGAGCAATCCAGTATATACGGTACCCTTGCAGGAGGGGAATGTCACATTAAAAAAAACTCTAAATGCTTAAAAGGGTTTTCGTTTAGACTCTCCTGCCGCGAAGTGTCTTCAAGGGCTCCAGATTTATTATTTCATCAGAAGATCAGAGAGGGGAAGTTTGTAGGAGATCAAACAAATACGAATACATTAGAAGAGACAGTAGGAGAGGCTGGAGAAATTGTCGGATTAAATAAAGCGGCGTCAGAATCGGCGCCGACCAGGCGGGTTTGTTTTCTCTTGCAGCTCCCACCCTGCGGACCCCCAAACCCTGCCCAGGCAGCACCGACCAGGGAGAGACAAGCAGGATCCTGAAGTGGGGAATAAAGCCCCCGGTGTCAGCAGGACCCACCTCCCGTCTCTTGATCCACTTGTTCCTTCCACCCCTTTCCCACCTCGTCAGGTCTGGCAGCTCTAGAATTTTGGGGAGTCAGTGTTTTTTTGCAAGAGAAGATCTGGCATGACGCTGCCAACACCAAATCCTGGAACGTGCATTAGCCAGGATCTGTGGATGCGGTGAGAAAACCACCAAGAAGACAGGAAAGCATCTTCCTCTTGTCATCCACGCCATGGGAAAGGAAAATGGTCAGAGACGAGGCTGGGGAACCTCCCCATTTCACTGCGGATCCACCATAGGTATCAAAGATGGCTAAAACCAAGAAAAGCTGCAATATTTCTGGATGTTTCTGGCACCCTGTTATGCTACCGATTAATCAAGGTAGATTTTACGACAGCAGAGGCGAGTACACTTCCTACCAAATTTCACTGTAGATCAAAGATTTGGACAATACCCCGAGGGAGATGATGCAAGAGGAAAAGACGGATCTTCTGAAAAATGCCTTGCGATGGGCCTGAATTTGCTTCCTGGCTCAGCTGCAGACTCCCTGGGTTAATTCTCTCTCCATGCCTCAGTTTCCCCATTACAAAACCAAGCTTCATCACCTTATTTTCCCCACACTTCATGGGATGGAGAAGTAGCTCTTCGAACCCATCTGTGCCAAACCCCAGCCTAGTCCCCTTAAATATCAGCTGGCGCTTTTGACCCATTAAGAAACGGAGCTTGCTGCAGAAAACAGCAATTACCCTTGTGCTACGCCAGAGACTCGACTCAGGCCTGTGCTGTTGGGCGCCGATATTTCGTGCCATGCCTTCTTCAACATTTGCGAGTTGAGACACGTCAGCCTTTCTGTTTCCTTGCTCCCCTCCCCAGCCCGTCGCAGCTGAGCAGCCTTCCGAGCCTTCTGTTCCCATCCTACCCCCAGCACCTCTCGGCTCCTCTGCAGCTGTCAGCTCGCACGGCTTCATCTTGAGAGATCAGTGGGCGGACATGAATATACACCAAATATATATAGAAATGTGCACAGGAGGGCCTTGCTTCTGCTCACACGTCTCGTGGGAGCAGGTCGGGAAATGGGTTGCCAGCACATCTCCTCCTTTAAATCCTCATTCACAAGGAGGAACGTCACACCTCCGAGGTCAAGCCACACGGAGTTTTAATTCATTAAGCTAACTTCAGTGCTGGCTGAGTCTGCAGTCTTGGAGAAAACTGCTATTTTATTGGGGTAGAAATGGGAAAGCTTTGCTTGCTGCTACCTGGGCAGTCGTCACCAGAATTTGGATTCCCACCAGCACCTCCTCTGCTAGCCTGGGCTTGGGCTCGTCATCTGAGGGTTAACGCAAGAGTGACAACCCCGACTGCCACTAAGTCTCTGCGATGTCGATGCACCCACAGGACCAGCTTTCGGTCCTCTCCTCCACCGCCACAACACAGCCGTGCCTGCACGCTGCCAAAAATCACCCCCCGAGCAAGCAGGCGTGGCCCCATCCTGAATGATTCGGGAGGACGGRCAGTGGTGCTGGCCCCTAAGAGAAGCCAGCATCTTCCCCCTCTTGCAGACCCTTTAAATAATGAGGTGGGACAGGCCGCAACATTCCCGGACAGGTCTGTGGGACACAGGAGGTGGAAAGAGCATTTTGTTGGATGCTCTGCGGTGTGATGGAGAGCCTCCGTGCAGCAGGGCAAGGAGGCAGGGAGGTGTTCTATCACCGAAATACCAAACACAGTATCTCCAAGTGACCTCGACCCCCAGACTCACGGCTGCCATGGAGAAAAAGGCAGGGAGCAAAGAGGAAAAATAATGTTTTCACTCCTGGCAGCTCGGCAGAGACAGCACCTGCTTCTGCCCGCTCCAGACTCAGCAAAACTCAGCTTTCATCACCTGATAGCGTACACGGYGAGCCCACGCAGACACACAAAAATCAATGCGCATCGATCCCTAAGCCAGGAATTCATAAACTCCTTTAAAGGTCAAGGATTGATTTTTCACTTTCTGTAAAAAGAAGAGACTCCTGCCATCGTCCTCCCGCCCCCATCAACTGACTCGTCCCACGCTTCCCTCTCCCGCAGCACAGCGCCCGTGCATCCCGGCAGATATTTGCAAAGCATGTACACCTTCCCGCATGTGCCATATGCACAATCATCACGTAAAAACATAAGCGGCACATATATAAATACACCGTGCAGTTGGTACAGGCGCTCATAGCAATGCATGTGTCCATTTAACTCCTCGCTTGCTGGAGGTCCTCTTTTTAGGGGCTTTGGAGAGGGCTGAACCCTCGCAGGCAGCCCTCCAGGCTGGCAGGGAGCAGCGTCCCTTCCCGTACCGTGATGCCCTGCCAGGCAGGGTCCAATTTATTAATTTGAGGACCCCCATAACTGACTGTCGTGCCTTTATAGGCCCACAAGGACCTAAAATCACGTCATCCAGCATCCTACAGCAGCTCCCAGCCACGAAGCACTTTGGAGGACAACCACCACCACCCCCTTCTCTCCAAACGATGCGTCCATCCAGCCTCACGGCACGAGGGTCTGATAGCCATCCCCAATGTGTCAGCGAGGGGTGCAAGCAGCCCACCCCAAACCAACGCRGGCACTCGCCTCCCCTGCCCCTCGGCTCCGCTCCAAAAGCGGCAGCCGGCAGCGACAGCTAATTGCTGCAAAATAGCTAGTCTGCATTTCAGGGTGCTGCTTTCTTTTGCTTTAGGAGCTGGCAAATCAATCCTCCAAGGAATTATAATAACCCTGCCCTGGCCCTGTTCCCTGGATTTCTGGCCCCTTTCCCTGGCACGCCTCCTCGCCAGGCTGGAAGTCCCTCCGTCTCTGTCCAAAGCCCCTTCTCCCTCCTTGCACGCCTGCCTGGCTTCCAGCCGGTTTTCACACGCATGGCACCATCGCCTCTATAGGGCAGCACTTTGCACAGAAATCCCTCGCTCCTTTAGGTCCCAAGTAGCTAATTGCAGAAGTAGCTACGTCGTAGAAGCCTTTTCTATCATCCCTGTCCCTGCGTAAGCCTGGTCCACCTCTGCAACGCTTATCTACATTCACTGCTTGCTACTATCTGCAACTCCCACTCTGCCCAGATACAGGATGCAAAACTTCAAAATGCAAAAAGCTTTCCCCAGCTGCGCTGTGACTTATTGCTGTTTGGAGGCACAAGAAAACAAATTTAAACGGTGCTGGATTTAATTGATTTCTCTGCGTTTTCTCGATGGAAGTTCAACGGGGAAGGTCAGAAGTGCAGAACCATAACGGGTGCAGCCGGCAGCGGCGTGCAGAGGARCAGCCGTGCAGGGGCTGATCTGTGCCTTGGCATGTTGGCAAGGCTCTACATTTACTTTAGCAAGCGTTAAGGCAGTCCTAGAAAGCATCGCTGCGGTTGGAAGTAAAGGGCACCTGTTGCAGGAGGGAGTTTTCCTCCTTTGCAAAGCTCAGGGAGGCACCGGCTCTTTCGGCTGCTTGGCTGCAAGATGCACGTTTCCCTGCTAGAAAAGCATAATTTAAATGATCCTTTGCAGCAAATAAAGGGATCAGCATAACAGCTCTGCGGTT
Organism: Phoebastria nigripes; assembly: GCA_035582835.1. NCBI lineage: Eukaryota > Metazoa > Chordata > Aves > Procellariiformes > Diomedeidae > Phoebastria > Phoebastria nigripes. The sequence goes on along the minus strand of JAYKAV010000334.1, from coordinate 1,889,408 downwards.
CCCCAAAAACTTCCTACTCAAACGTTTCCTCCCCAAAGGGGAGCTTGGAGTGAGCTTGTGGGAAAACCTCAAGAAAACTCACACATAAGTCCTTTTTACAGCAAAACCATCCATATTTGAATGAAAAGCACAAAGCCGCTTTCTGGCCAGCACCGCCGAGCTCTGTCAGTCCTTGGCTGATGCTTACTGTCCCGGCTTGGCTGCACACAGCCTCTCTCCTTACACGTTGTCCCTCCAAACGCGCTCGGTGCCACGGCATCGCATCTGCGCCCGGGCTCCCCGTGCTGCGGGGAGGAGGCAGATTATTATGTTCTAGGGAATGGAAGCGACTGTCAGCTCTCCCCGCCTGCGGCGCCCGCTTTGTAAGGGATGTTTAATGCAGAAGGATGCTCAAAAATAGAGGGGAGCGTAAACACCCCTAATGAGCGTAATTAGAATTCTGCACCCGCCGCTAATAAAAAAAACGAAGCTCCTCTAAGGTTAAGGGGGCCAGGATTTGGTGTGCTGGTTTGTGGCCGTTGCAGACACGGCCCCAGAACCGAAACACTGACGCATTTGGAAGGGAAAGATGGCAGGAGACCATTTTGGGCCGGTAGCACAAAAGACAGATTCAGACCGACCGCAAGCCTCGCGCCAGCTGCTCGATGACGTTCCCAACGCCGCTGGAAAGGGGGAAGGGAATAACACCGAGTCATTAAAGCCAACTTACAAGAGAAGATTGTGTTAAAAAAGCCTCCTCGAGCTCTACGATGCTGCTGGAGCAGCACGGTTCGACGGGGAGAGAGGAGAAAGCTCCCCGGATGCGAGCGATGCTGCGGAGGATGGACAGCCACGGGATTGCCTGCGCCAGCAAAAACCAGCTCAGTTCTCAGCTCTGGCACGTCTTTCCACACAACCTTGGGCAAGGCATTTAATCTTTCTCTGCCTCATTTTCTTGGTGCTTGCCTTGGAGAACTTTGGGCCAAGACTTTGTCTTACAAGGGGTTTGGCTACACTTGAATGCTTACTTTGAATTCAGTAATTGCCAATTAAATCAACATGCTTAGCATACTTTCATGGACTGTGCTTTTTTTCCAGCTAAACATGTTCACCTTAATTAAAGGAGTCTGCAAGTGATTGCAAAGCCATCATGTCCTGCCAGTTCAGTCTTATCATTTAAGCATTTGTATGCCCACAAAACCAATTTTGTATGACTGGCACTAAGGGATGGGACCTTCTGTTCATTAGGGGCTTCRAAGTGCCACTAGGCAAGAAAATTAAATCCGATTCAGATGGGAGGAGGTGGATGTTAGAAAAAGACAAGTATTTTCAGTAAAGAGAAAGGGAGTAGACTGTCTTAAAACACATTTATCGAAGATATAACATATGGGACCTATTCTGAGGCAAAAGGGCAAGGTCTGGGCAAAGTTGACCGCAGAGGTTAGATTTGCAAATCTGTTGTTAGCTTTTCTGCTTTTTACCAAGAGGATGCGATTGTTGTATTTACGGTTTATAAGGCGGTTGGCATGTTTGGGTTGTGATGCTCGGTCCCTGCTCCCTAAATAGAGGATGCTGCAAATACAAGCAAGAAGGGGAACCACCGGAGGGGATGTACTCATGAGAGAGACTGATTTCAGATCATAAACTTTTTTGACACATTGAAGGACTCAAGTCAGGCAGCAGGAGAGGATAAAGGTGATTAAGTAAGCAAGAGATTTACCTGCTCTTCCAAGGAAAACAGCTCATCAGCTAATTAGAGCCAAGGCAGGGAACGCCTCGGGCAAGCCTCACGCCTGCAGCCCGTGCTGCACGAGGTTCATGCCGTGGGAGCATGGATCCAGAAACGTGCCCCTCGTTATAAACGATGCAGTCACATTTTATCTGTCTGTGCTTGGAAGTCGCTGCAAGAAGCAGCTGGTGGTAAGCTGGGCTGGACTGGGAGAAGGCCAGACCCCATCCAGCCAGAGCAGCGATGCAAATGCACCGACAGAGGTGCGCAGCAGGGGATGGGGAGAGGGGGTTTGGCTACGTGGAAAGGATGGGTAGGTTGTTACTTGGGGGTTTTTTAGGGGAGGAAAGAAGGAGATGCAAGAGGGGGAGAAATAAACCATCCTGCAAACAAGCTAGCTGGGGACCTGAGGATATATCAGCAATGCATTGCACAAAAAAACCACCCAGCACACGCCTCCAGCCCAGCCCTCTCCAACCCGTGACAAGCACTAAGCGGCACTCGATTAACAGCAAGGGTGACAAGCTACAGGCATGGGGCTGTGCTCCACAGCACCCATGGGAGCAGCCCAAAGCTGCCCCAAAAACTTGCTGTCCAAGCTGGGATCACCCAGCCCCCTTCGCAGTAGGGCTGCTGGAGTCTTTTAAGGTAAAACCACCAAAATTTTGCACGAAAGCAAAGAGGTGGTGGTGGTTTTTGGGTTTTTTTTTTTTTTTTTAAAGGATTTGTTTCAGAAAAGCTGTCAAAAATGTTTAATTGATGAAGAGTTGGATTTTCAAGGAAAGACATGTTTCAGAAGTGACACTGATAGCCAAGTGAGTAGAAAGTCTGGGGTTGAGTGTGAGGAGTGGGTGGGAGTGCAGGGAGGGGAAGAATACATTAGAGTTGCAAATGCAAAATGAAACAAAGCCTTCCATCGTTTTGAAATCTTTACTAAAAAGGAGTTTTACTTTTTGATCTGATCAGCAGTTCACGCGGTGCCATTTGGTCTCCGAGCCGAAATGCAAGGAGACCAGTCGAGAGCAGCAATAACCGCTTAGTCCCTTAAACACCCATTTTATGGTCACAGGGAAGGTGGGGGAAACCTGCCATTTCCCTAAAACCACAGAGGGGCTCAGGGCTGGAAGAGTCATCCCCTGTCCCGATGCTGGCAGAGACCTGGATTTCAGCTGCCATGTGCTCTGAGCACCGACAAAGCTCATGCCACTCATTGCCAAGTGGCTTGAAGATGGATTTCTTGCTCCTGTGCCAGATGACGCAACACGTTATATACATTACTAGTATTTTACCATCTTTTTTGAACAGGAGGTACTCATTTAAAGAAATCTAGAGGGATGTGGGATGGTGCCTATGTGACATATTAGTGCTGTACGGTTGGCGAGAGCTAGCAGCCAGACGTGGTAGGATACCGAATCCTGCAAACGGGTACCAGGAGAGCTGAACTTCAGCGCTTTGATGTCATAAAACTGAAGTTAAAATGAGCAAGGGAACGCAACAAGGAAACTAAAGAATCGAAATATTCCCTACTATTTTCAGGGAAAAACTTCTTTTTCCCCCTGTGGCTTATCAGTCATGCAGCAAAACTACAAAGCTAGAGATTTCTGTGTTTGACTAAAGTTGCTGTGCTTTCCTTGGAGAGGAACAGTTTGACCCCAGGATGTCAGCATTAAATAAGACAAAACCATCAACGACGCTCTCCTTTTTTTAATCATAACTGTTGTTGCAGTGTTTCACCCATTTCAAACAAAGTGCCTCATTTGTGCAACTGCCTCTCTCCGGGGAGCCCGTTTGCTGTAGGACACCCATAAACTTTTAGGAGCAGATGCAAGCACTGCTCAGGCAGCCCCCCCCACGCTAAGGTAAAGCCCCCAAGGCTCAGACTCCCACAGATAAATTCACGGAGAGGTGTTTGAAGCTGAAGCATGGCCCCAGGATGGAGAGCAATGCCTAGGAGCTTGGGTCACAGCGTTTGGCATGCGTTTTTGATGCCTTGGCATGAGAAGGGGCACCAGTGCCAGCTGCTGTGGCCATGGGATGTTTTAGGGGGTGACCAGACATGCCAGCTGTCCCTYGCAGAGCGGTGGCATCCCAGCAGCAAGAGCACGTGCCCAGAGATGGGATTTTGCAGGCAGGTGCCCTGGGCAGCGGCGCGTGGCTAGCACCGGCACACGTCTGAGCAGCCCTTCTCAGAGGAAACATCAGGTCTGCTTAGTAAGACGTAGCGGAAGACTTGCAGAGCTGTCTATAAATAATCAGGCTCTGTACAATAAACATGCCCAGACAACTCTGCCAAGACACCGCAATCCCCCCGGCTCTGCATTTCCAGGTCCTTTCTTGTTAGGGAGCTGCCGGTTCCCAACCTCCCAAGCAGCCTAACGGGTGCGTGATATGATCCAGGAGGGCTTGGGGGGGGTGGAAACAGAGATGCCCTTCAGCTTTATGTAGCAAAATAGCCAAAACTGGCTCCTGGGGAAGCAAAGCATTCAATACCATTGCTGCAGTGACCTTGAGAGAGTCAAGGCGGGTTCTTCTCCAGAAAACAGCTGGAGCAGGGATGGACCTCAATCTTTGGGGCTGAAGGAAAGGGTTAAGCTATTCCTTAAAAGCCAGTGGGTCTTCACATTGAAAGGAAGCATCAAGATGATGCCTAGGGACCCTGCATCATCCAGGTCTAAATCTAAAATCGGTCTAAAGGGTTCTCCAATAGCATGTGCAAAATAAGATAGTTCCTATTTTAGCGCTTTCCCCTCAATTTTCCCATACAGGGAAGACATACAGGATGTTTGGCCTCCTGATAAAACTCAAAAGAACAAGCCACCGACATAACGGGTCAATTAAAAACACGTACGTGTGTTTCTAGAGCTAAAAACACGACCAGAACAGTAGAACCAGCTGAAATACACAGCTTTCAGACTGCTTTTTTTTCTTTCACCATCCCTTAAAAAAATTCTGTATAGCTGGCTTTATAGAAAACACGCACCATTTGGAAACAATTTGCCTCTTTTTTTTAATTTCTTTTTTCCTGCCTGAAAACATGTGCTGAGTAGACCGCTTGGGTCAGCACAAAACTGCGTTTGGGGGTGAATAAACTAGTTGCTGCGAGTAATTTGCCCAGCGCTGCTGCAGGCCAAATTGGAGAGTTAAACTCCCAGACACTGCAAGCTGGCCCGAAATTACCGCACGGATTCAGAGGCCATTTGCTCCGAGTGAGAAACTAAACATTATTTACCCAGAATAATACAAGAGGATGGCATGTAGCCCCGGCAACCTGGCTGATGCTCCAGCACAGGCTCTGCAAGGTGAGGTTTGAAGAGGAGGCAAAATCTTGCCTGATTTTGGTGGGTGTTTTAAGCTTAGAGGTGGACCCTGCGGTCAGGTGCATGCGGCGAGGAACAGCTTGGATGGTGTGTAATGGAGGCATTACCCTTGAAACCGCTGCAGCGAGCTTGCAATTGCCTTGCTCGTTAGAGCTGGCAAGAAAGCACACCGCTTCTCTTCTCCCCATCCCTGCTCCTCGCTCAGCCCCTCCATGCCACGTGCATGCACGGCAGGACTCAGTCGGAGCTGCTTTAGCCCCTTTCCTCCTACAAAACCAGCGAGAAACTTCTTTGAGGCCACAATTTGCCCACCTTTAATGCAAATGGAAACGTCCAAAGCGCATCAGCCCTCAGCAGCTGCCTGCAGGGCAGCAGGGAAGGAGACGCAAGGAATCCTAGGAGCTCCTTCAAGGAGAAAGGATGGGCTTCATCCCCTGCCTTTGAGAGATGGACCCAACCCCAGGAGGACAGCGAGAACCACCCTCCTCTCCAGGTGATATCCCAAGACTCCCAAACAGCCCTTGAGAGCACATGCTGAATCAGATGGGGCTGGGAAGAAGATACCATCGCTTTTAAAGCAAAAGGGAGCAAACACGAGAGCAGCAGGTTATTCAGCTTAGGTCTTYCCCCCCCCCCCCCGCCCCGTTCATGCAAATTACGGGGGGGGAAAAATTACAGAAAACAGCTTGATTAAGACCAAGCTGCCAGTGGAATAATTTAATGTTTAGCAAACTGCAGCCAAAAGTGATTGGCAATTTTCAAACAGCCTCTTCACAGTATCTTAAAAAGGACCAATCTGCAAGGGCTGGGCACTTTCCTTCTGAAAACTGGGTCCATTTATGGGTACCTTAAGTAAGATGAAGAGAAAAAGTCACCGAAGCACTTCTGAACTTCTCAGCCTCTGATTAACTGCGATTCGTTATTTCTGAGCTCAGCCTGGTCACCCGAGGCATAGGGGATCAATTCTGCTTCCTGATTTTTAGATGGCCAGCGAGAAAAATTTCCAGCAAAGACATGTACGCGGCAGCCTCACAACGGCTGGCCCTTTGGAGATGAGCCAGACGGCGGGCCAAGGAAGAGCTAAAACCAAGCCCAACACAAAGCCTGCTGTTGGATTTGGTGTCTTATAATCTAGCGGAGCAGCTAGATGCTTTAATCGAAATCAAGCTGGCCAGATTGGAAAGGAGGGAGCGAAACCCCGACAAAATAAATTCTCTGTGAGACACAGCTTGCCAGTATATCTGCTTCGTGACACCTCCTGTAAACTCCAGAAATGCAAATTGCATCGAGCGCAGTCCCACCTCTGCGAAGAGCACCGAAAGGCGAGCGAGCAGGATGGCACCGAGCAACTATGCAGAATTCAAATGAGGCTTTGCAGGTACCATTGCTGCAGCGTTTGCCAATGGACAGACAGGCCGGGCAGCCTTGCACGCCCCGCTTGCGCAGGACCATGTTCGTGATGCTCTGCAGGGTGGCAAAGGTTTGTATGGATGCTGCAGCTAATGCCCGGTTGAGGCATCTGAAATCCTGCAGTGCGGGAGGGACAGCAGGGTGGGGACCATCTGCAAGGGACTGCATAGCATCTCCTTAGGCTGGCAGAGAAAAAAAAAACACCCCACTGATTTTGAGAACAGCAATTCAGGAGCAGGCACTACAGCGTGGTGACCCCCACGTGGCCCTTCCCATCTCCAAGCCTCAGCTTCCCCCGGAGTAAGGACCACAGCAACGCTCACCCAGAGGGGGATCCCTGGGTCTTTGCTGTTTGCACCCACCGGGCTCCTGGAGAGCCCGAGACGCAGGGACGTGCTCCTCCAGCTTCCTAAGGGCACAGCTCAAGCTAATTGCACCACAAGTCACCACCCCCATACCCTTTCCCCCTCTAGTTCCAGCTAACAACATCCAGACCCAGCAGATCATCTTAGTTCCCCCAACTTTTGCCACACGATGGGAGCACCAGGCAGTACCCCCCCACACACACACACCAAAAACCCCAAGAGCTCGTGGCCTGGCACAGCAAACCCTCAACCTGCCTCCCCATTGCCGGCCAYGGCTGCATTTCCACACCGTTGTGTGCCCGTCAAGCCATGGCAGAGCATAGAAGCCTGGGAAAGTGTTAAATATTGCAGCAGCATAGACCTAGGTGGGAACCCAACCATAGACCCTCCATCGCTCCCACGCCGGCCCCGAGGAGACCGAAAACTGACTGAATGACTCTGGCAATTAACTTACTTAGTCTTTAACCCAGTTCCTTTTAAGGTAAATTTGCTCGCGTTAATGGAAAAGGGTATTTTGGTTTTCCATCACCTGCCAAGTCATTTAAAAAATTGTTTTCCCCCTTCTCCCCTCTGCATTCACGACTTAATTGCAACAGCTCTTTGACAGCAGATAGGTTCCAGTGGGCTGCCACTCCAGATGTCAGGAACATGTTAGCAGGAAGGGGCCCTGTAGGATATTTATGGCTTTAATTCCTCGGTAGAGGGTTTTGTTCTGTCATGCGGTGACACACGAATTGCTACTCATTTGATCCTGTATTTCCACATCAGTGACACTTTATGAAGGGCTCCTGGCTTCTCTTTACTGTCTCCAGTTATCGGTCCCTCCTCTCCCAGCACTGCCCTGGATAAGCCGGGTAGCGAGGGCGGCTGGAAATGCCAAAAGGGCTGTTCAGCAGCTGCGATCCCTCCTGCGTAGTGCTGGCAGAGGATGAGGGAGCTGAGGACTTGCAAAAAAAAAAAAAAAAAAAAAAAAGTGCCTGGAAAGAAGCAGCACAGGTCATTTAGCTCCTCTTCTCCATCCCCCTATCAGCAAAGCTGAGACATTCGCAGTGACCCTCTTGTTCGAGCGGCTGCAAGGCTTTCCCGGAGCAGATCCCTTGTTTCATCCTGCAACAGCACCCAGAAGTCTCAGGTCTGGGCTCCACAACCCTGAATGAGCAGAAGAGGCCAGGCTCTGCCCCACAGAGCTACACCTCCGGTAACACATTGCAAGCGATACGCAGCCCCGAACCGAGCACAAAGAGATGCAGGATGCATCCCCGGCTCCAAACTGCCTGAATATTGGCAGCTTGATCCCAGATCTGCGATCAGCAAGTACGTTAAGCAATTACTCTTCAAGCAGCACCATTCTCCATCCTCACGCTCACACACAAGCAGGTGATGAACCACCCTATAAAACAGGGGAAGCCGAAGGGAAGGGATTCCCACGCTGCACTGGAAACAGGCTAAAGGAGCAGATTTGCCAAAAAAAAAAAAAAAAGGAAAAAAAAAAAGCGCACCCCCCGGGGGAAAAAAAAAAAAAAAATCACACTGTAGTACGCACTCAGCAGAAGCGGCCAGGCTTTCTGACAGAGGGAAGGCGCGCAGCTGCTGTGGGTATGGGAACCATGTGTTTCGGGATGGCATTTCATTCAGCTCTGCTAGAAACCTGCCCCGCGCTCACACAGATCCCGAGGGCTTCGGGAAGCTGCTCGCTGCCGCACCAGGGCTCTGCCTCGGAGCATCAACCCAGCTCGTGCTCCTTAATCAAAAGCCACCCTTTAAATTAAGGAGCATCGGGGGAGACAACAGATGGTGTGCGACTTTTGCGGGGCCATGAGGCGTGTCGGTGGCACAGGCAGGACTAAATCCCATCCCTCCGTCCCCCTGCTCATCCCTGGGCAGCGAGGGCAGGAGTATGGTGGGAGATAAAGTCTCCCGCCGACCCGCCAGCGCGGTGAATTCCCCTTATTTCCCAGCTCCAAATTGCCTGAGAATAACAATACCAAAAAAAAAAAAAAAAAAATCCTTATGGATTTCTATTTGCTATAGTTTATATAAAACAAGAACAAGTGCATACAAATACTTTCATTATTTTGGCAATACAATTAGCTCAGGAAGCACCGATCTGAGCTACCGCTTCCCTCGCCCTGCCGCCTCCCGGTCCGAGAGGAAATTGGCTTTGCTAAACACAGCAGTTGGATTTTTTTTTTTTTCCCTTCTCCAACATACACATTTGCAGGCAGATTGCGCTCTCTCTCTCCTCCTGCCCCAGAAAAGCAATCTTGCCGGAGCATTGCGATTTCTCCATCTGATGGAGCCACCCTCCTGAGAAACTCACTGGGGGTCCTTCCCCTCCATCAGCGCAGCCTCCCCTGCCATTTGCTTCTACCAGACAGCTTGCCAGCTAGCCACGAGCTACGAATTTGCAGAGGAAAACAGGATGGGGAGTAAAGAAAAAGGACAGGGAGAACCGGGGTTTGACAGCACAAGTCAGCCTAGCTCTAGGGTTTCTTGTACCGCATCAAAAATCCTACGGTTACACGATACAAAACGCCGGCAAGGTATAAAGTCACCCTGCCATTTCAAATTTGTTCAGCGGTTTTTGACAGGTTGACTTTGTAGCAGCCCGTTTTACACTGGATCAAATATTGTCTGTGCGTGCTGCTGTAACGGCAAGGGAGAGCTCACCCAGCTCCCCAGAGGCAGCATCGCCGCCGCGGCAGAGCTCCGCTTCGGCGGGGAAGGGACCCTGCTGGCATCCAGCCCGGATGGGGGCTGCCCGATATTGAACAAATCTGGGAAAAATAACTGGAAGAGCACAACATTAGCCTTGACGGGGGGAGAAGGGGTGATGGCAAAGCCGCGCGGCTCTTCAAACAAGTGTTTTTGCCAAGAGCCCTTGAGCCACTGGCTCAGTTGCAAGGAGCTTTTGGGCTCTCGCATGGATTTCTCACGCGACGGGGCTGCGATGCCAAGGGCGTTGCTGCTCGGTCCACGGGGAAGCGGCATTAGGAGCAAATGACCCACAGAGACAGCACAGCAGTCCCATCGCTCGCTCCAATAACCGCAAGCTGGACCCCACACGTCCCCTCCGCTGCTCRACACCTCCAGCACCCATCTGTCTCCTGGGCACGGAGCCCTTTCGGGGCTAATTGACTTCTTTTTCCTAATCTTGTCCCGTCTGCATGCACGATCATGCAGCCATTCCTCTTGCACAGGACATAGAAGAGCCATTCAGGCTTGGGCTATTAATTAAAACCCGGTAATGCTAATTTTACTGCCAAGTTGGAAGATCCTTACTGCATTTTATTAGGTAATTGCCACTTGTGAGAGGTTTAAATTGATGTCTTTATTAGGCGATGCAATACAGGATAGTTATAATAATAGTTGAAATCATATCCTATAAAGGTTCAGCCACCGCTCGCTCCAGACGTTGCTCCAGCCGGCACCTCTGAGCTGAATGGAGAATTGCTTCCCTATCAGAGACCCGGATCTCAGGGCAGAGATGTCCTGAACCAGACAACTCTTCTAGTTCTCCTGCAAAAATAATATTTGCTGGCCTATGTTTAAGTGGAGAGAAAGGGGAAACCGAAGGGCAGCAGCCTCTGATCACCCCAAAACATTGCATTTCCACCACCTTTTTGTTTTCTCTTTTTATCTGTTAGCCAGCATGCAAAAACCAGCCACCTGCACTGCTGAGTCATTTCAAATCTAAACTAAACAGCCAATGCATTTTGTCTTTTTAGAAACCGTTTTCTCATTCCGGGGGCTGATTTGTGTCAATCTGAATCACCTGGATATCGCATTGTAGGGACAACTTATTTTCCCAGCAGATCTTGTACACCTTCCCCTTAATAGAGTCCCTTGTAACATGCTTATCGCTGAAGCACCTGAGCATCTTCCAGCCGTGCCTTAGATATTACGTGACAGCCGATAGAAACGTTGGGTTTCCCATCCCTTCCCCGGGGAGAGGGGCACGGGCGCGATGCTCGCGCTTAAGCAGACTTTGCTTTTGCTTGAACACTGGGTCTGTGGAGGGAGGGACCGGAGGGACCTAGCTCTGCTAGGACCATCCCGAGGGCTGACAGCAAAGCAAGGTGCTCCGTTTGCAGCATATCGCTGCTGGGAAAAGCACGAAACCCCGTCAGCAAACAGCCGCAGCCTCCAATTTCTGCAGGATCCCAGTTTCCCACAACGCCCGCTCCTTTTTTCCTCCCCAATCTCTGGCTCTACCAGGGGATGAGAGATAAATAGCCCCAGCTTGAGCCCAAGCTTTTGAGAGAATTACAGCCTACGGACAGCTTTATAACAGGTCTGAATCACCAGCGATGCCCGTGACTGCTGGGTTTGGATCCTGTTGGCGCTGGGAAGGAGCCAGCGGGAGCATGGAGCAAGGGCTGCCCAGGGGCGAGGAGAGTGGGGGGATGCTGTCCTCATCTCTGAGCCAGCCGGGAGGGGACGTGCCACGGCAAAGAAAGGACTTGTGCATGCAGACAGGGGAGGAGGAGCCAGGGTTGGACCCAGTGGAGAGGTGGCACCCATATGGGTGGCACACACGTGGGTGGCACCGAGCTCCCCCAAAACGAGYGGTCCCGGGAGGGCTCCCGCTTGGTGCTCTGCCGTCAACCCCTGCCTTCAGCCCTTTGTCCTCTTCCTCACGTCTGCACCCTTGAAAGCCGTCTCTCCCATCTGATCTCTCCACACGCTGACTTTCCTTCCACACCCTCTCATCCACCCTTTTCTTTTTCTGCTTTCCCCATTTCTTTGTTCCCTCACCTGCTCTTCCCTTCACAAAGATTAAAGCTAATGATTTCCTCCCCCCCCCCCCTCTCTGGCAGACTGGAATTACTGGCCTGTACTCCTCCGGAGGAAAAAGCCCGTAGCAAGTGCAAATGACATTGTGAATCACCTTTGCACGCGTGGAGAGGAGCAGCGGCAGCTTCAGGAAGGGGGAGACGAGCGATGCCCCATCCTCAGCCCAAAAACGAGGCAGGGCAATAGCATGGTTTTCCCAGGGGAAAATTAGTTTTTAGGAAAACGAGACTACAGCTCCCTGATTTCCAGCTAAAAGGCAGGAGAAGGAGCTTTACTGGTAAATTTGGGGGTCAGGGGATGTCTAGCCCAGCCTCGGCTCACCGGCACAGGGATTTCAGCCCAAGGTTGGCTCCCTGAGAGGTGGCCACCGGCCAGCCCCCGCCTCCAGATAGAGAAGCAGCGAGAGCATCAGTGATTCTGCAAGGTGCCGGTGCCAGATGTACTCAGCCAAGGGATCTCACCTCCCAGCCAAGCACCGAGAGGAGAGCAGGGATGCTGGAGAAGAGAAGAGCTGCCCATGGCCGCTAAGCAGTGATCTCTAAGTTTAAAAAGCAAACTCAGATTAACACAGGAGATTTGAAGCCTGGGAAATTACAGGTTGGCCGCGCTAACGAGGACCTTTGCGTCAGGTTCCTCACAGCTTGCAACGTAGTCGACCCTGACAGATAAATTTACAGCAACGGAGAAAATAAACACAGGAAATAAGAGGATTCACCTTCTTAAATGTTTAAAGCCTATTATCAAAATAGGTGYGCAGTGTTGCCATTATAAATGTCATTCCTAACACCTTCTGATTTCCCCCTTCCCGCCTCCCCCACTTTCACACCGAAGTGTCCAACCTATTAGGGAACAAAAGGAAGCTGCCTTTTAAATCTCATTCACTCCAGCTCCTTGCCTGATAGATGGCTTCCCCTCTGAAGCTCTGTTTCACATAAAAGCATCTCAGCACGGTGCCGTAAATCTGGTCTACGTCAGCTTTTATGGGAGGCTGGGTTGGGTCCACGACTAAATTACCATTTATTTATTTGCTTGCTTCAAATATTTTAAAAAAAATACCTGCTACCGCTGAGATTGGAGGGCTGGCATCACTCAAATGTGTTTTGCAAAGGGGACTGGATGGAGCAGAGCCACCCCGGGTCCACCCGCACCGGGAGGAGGCTGAGCTGAGCCCATACGGCAGCGGGATCCTCCTTCCCCGACCCGGTGCCCTCAAGGGATGAGCAGGACCAGGCTGATGTGGAACCAGGAGCTTCGTGTCTGCAGCTCCTGGGTGCCTGTCCGGCTGCCTAGCATGTTTTATGTTCCCATTAGTCTCTGAATAATTATGCATTAAATAATTACCACCAGCCTCTGAATAATTATGCATTAACTAACTACATCCAAGGCCGGGAAACTGAGGCACGGAGAGGTGTTACTTACCAAAGGCATTATAGTAAGGCAGTAGTAGGTTTGCAAGAAAAGCAAAGGATGCCCATGTCTCTACCCTACCCATTCGAGGCAATGCGTTCACATCCATGAGCACCAGCCACGAGGCACCTCCAGCTCCAGCGGCTATTGCAAGAAAAGGGGAGAAAGATGGGAATTGGTTTTGGGATTTAACGAAGTGTTTCGCTTCCATTTCAAGCTTTTATTGCTTTTGAGTTTTCTAATAAATATAAAGGATGTTTCAAACAAAAGGTCAGCTGAAGCAAAGACTGCTTCTTTTAATAATTGAGACTTTTATGCATTTTTTAAATTTTTTTTTTCCCCAGACATCGACAGCTTGGGGAAAACCATGCAAAATGGCCAAACATTTTGGGTTTTCCCTCTGAAAAGTCTCACCTGGTTCCTGCCAGCCCCATCCCAGGGTCGATGCTGGCACATCCCACTGTACAGGGGGAAGATACCCCAAACCCACCATGGGCCTCCTGGGTCAAACACAGCCCCTTCCTCCACCCCACCATCCTTTAGAGACTCACACGGCAAGACAAAGGTCCCGATAAAGAGCCAAACCGCAGGAGTGTCCCCCGGGAAAAGCCCTCGTCCCCCCATGCAGCTCATCACTTAAACAGCAGCTATCCACAATAATCATACCTTGGCCCCGCAGCGAGTTTTACTGCCTCCTGCCCCCTCTTCTAATAATCAATATTGATTTTACTGCCTGCGTTATTATCCCAGTTTGGAGATTTATTTTCTTGGTTTACATCGCGTGGAGACGGGTGGTTTATAGCGCAAGCCCTTATTTTACGCCTCCTCGGGATAATTATCTTGCCCCGTTGACGAACCACGGTGCTTATACCGTATTGGAAAATAATCATCAGCTCTCGCRCGGAGGCGTTTGGGTTACGATCGGGGCATGTACGCGGGGACACGGGTGCAGAAGAGCCACACCACTTGCAACAAGCCCTCGGGCTTGCTCTCCTTCCACTTATTTCTAGCATCTACTGCCTTCGAGGCTTCGCCCTCACCCTCTGAAAGCAAAGCATCGCCATCGGCACCAGGCGCCCAGCGCCGGTTGACCCCGCGGCACGACGGGTCTGCTGACCCCTGCACCCAATTAGCAGAACAGACGATGTGAAACGCGCACTTGACATTGATACGATTTAACGTTAATAACCAGGTTTCAAATATTTATTACAATGGCTGTTTTTAATAAATATTTCATGAACACCAATTTTTTTTTTTTTTCTTCTTCTCCTCTCCCCTTCTGTTGCCAGCTTTGTGGGCTTAATTTGCCTTAATGAGAATAAAAATCGCTCTGATAAACTGCTCCTTTGCAAACACACACAACACGAGAGCAACACTTGCCTGAAATATTTATCATGCGGAGCTGAGCGTCTGGCTAGGCGTTTGCAAACGGACTCCGAGAGCAAGGGAGGACAACGCAGCGACGGGGATATCCCCCTCCTCATCACCCCCGGGGCCGTACCACCCCACCGCCGGGACCATACTGGTCCTCCTGGGACCAAAAAAGGTCCCAGACAGGAGTCAGAGCAAACGGGCAGCTTCGACTATATGACAATATGCAGAAGGAGAGGAGAAGATATCTCCTTCTTTTATCTTATATTGAGGGAAGCATCCAATGTTTTCTTTGCAGTAAGAGCTCATCTGTGTTTATGCCCTGATTGCAGGGAAGTCTTGAGCTAATACACTGAGGCTTAGCGTTAAGAGGTATTGAACTAAAAGCTTTATTGAGCACATGCGGCTAAGCTGAAGCTTTTACCCAAAACTAACCCAAACACGCGGCCCTCTCCCCACAGGCACCGGGCTGGGGGGGGATCTTCGGCATCACGGCTGATAGCCCAGAGCAGCGCTCAGCCCACCCGTCCATCCCCGGCTGGGAAGGACCCGTGGCTCGCTTGTACCTGGACTTTTCCTTCCCAAACGCAACAGGGGTTTATTTTAGGAACTTTAGGTTGGCTTGGCCAGCTCAGCAAACAGTATCTAGGTTTCTCTCTTCTCCAGTATTTATGTTGTGAGCAGACATGGGAGACAATTAGAAGCTGTATAATCAGCAGTGCCAGGGGCAGGGCTTTCATGTGCACGGCGCTCGGGGACTCTCAGGAGGGGTTATTACCATACGAAACATCCTTGGCTCAGCTTTGCTCAGCCGCAGCTTTCTGCCCCCCTCCTCCAGCCCCCAAACCGAGAGGAAATCCAAGCGGGATGTGCAGAGAGCACCAGAAAAGATGTTTGAGAAGCAGAACTCCGCTTTGTGTTTTGCTGCCTTTTCATTTCTTTTGATGTTTAATTTTCCTTCTCTCCTTAGTTTTATTTATTCTTGGTTTGGTTTTTTTTTTCCTTCTTCTTCTTCAAGGCAGTTTTTGGTGCATATTACAACCCTCCAGCCTTCTCTCCATGCACGTTCCCCTCTTTAGGTTGCTGCGGAAAGCAYCCCTGTTGCCAAAAGGAGAGAGACAAATCCCATCCCACGGCCAAGAGCCCATAGAGGGGGTGATGAGGAGCGAGCATCAGGGAAAGACCGAGTCCAAACGTGCCCTATGGGAAACAGCTGCATATCCTCTGCCAGAAGAGATTTTGAAACCAACACACAAACACATTACTTGGAGAAATCGGAGAGATCTTCAACCTGTTTTTCTTCCCCAAATACTTTCCAGCCCTTTTCTCTCCCTCCACCACCCCTACCATTCACCCCCATTTTGTGCTCTGCTCCCTCCAGCCTAGATAAACATCAGGGAACTGGAAAAACCCAAAATGAACCAAAGCAATTCAACTCCGTCTCATCTGCAACAGCTATTTCTGGTAATAACAGCAACTTCATTATCCTGCTTAACTCCAAATTGAATTGTGCGGAATAGAGAATATTTATCAAGTTTTTCTCCAAGAAATCCCTCTCGCAGCAAACCCAAAGGGAGACAATATTTTTATACCAACCGAAAAAAAAGGAATATGAAACCATCACAAAGCAGAAGAGATTTCCACACACCACCACCCCACCCCCCCCCTTCCTTGGGACTTAATTTCAATAATCGGCAAGTTTTGAATGGCAAAGAAGAGAAAAATCTTCATATTCAAGAAAGCCCCTCCAATGGTTCAGAGATGCAAAATTCAATGGGACCTTTGCCACACTTGGTAAAAGAAAAAAAAAAAGATCGGGCTGACGGGGACTTTGAGCCATGATTATGAATAGTGATGGAGAGAGGAAGCAGAAACCAAACAGCTTGGTTTTAAGGAGAATTATCTAGAGAATGGCATTTTTTACCCATTCAGCAATTCAGGTTTTTTAATGCCTTGCATTTCCCCCCCCTTCCCCGCCCCCAATCTCACTTTTACCAGGTGTGCAGAAAGTTACCAAAAATATCAATTGGGAAATGTCAGAATGAAAAATCTCAGCATTTCACTTCAAAGCAAAGCGTTCTGCTTCAAGATGTCAGCGTTTTATAATTCAATAAGCCAATTTGAAGCATCTTATCTGGCAGTCCTCTGTCAAAAATGGGAAAATAGACTTTTTCTTTCAACAGTTTAGGTAAAACCCTGTATTTTCCTAGGCACATTTTTAGTCACATTCAATCACCTTTTGTTTTAATGTTCTCTCTGCTGCGTCTCCTTATAGAAAATCTTTTCCTGCTTAGGAAACGGGAGCTTGTCTCCGGTCAAATCCTACCATACTCTGACCAAAATCACTAATAAGCTTTAAGATCCTCAAAAATACTCACCCAACATAAGAATACCATTTATTGCTTAGGCAGGTAATGCCGTGCGGAACATTAGCCACATATTTAGGATAGCATTACTGTCTTGTATTCATTGCTTAGCAGAACAGTTTGATTCTTGGCCAGCCCCAAGGCACTGGGGGATTAAACACGACCAGTAAACCCAGTTTCATGGTTTCTAACACCACACCAGTGTCCATTGCAACAAAAAAAAAAMCCAAACCAYSACTTAGAAACACTAACTTCCAGCAGGCTTCAATGCCAGAGATGATCRTTATGCAAACCAGTCCCTTCACAGGGGGAAAACCTTGTTTTAAAAGCCTTTACAAACCCTGGTCTTACAGTCTAACAGCCAACATCTTCCTCAGATGGGATCACACATGCAAGAAAACTGCAATAACAGCAGCCAGGACTTGCATCCCTGACGGGCTCCCTGCCTACGGGCAGCAGCATCCCGGGGCCAGGGTCTCTCTCCCCCCATGACAGGTCACCTTAAAGCAAGAGCAAAGCAGCCAGAGCTGGATTTTTTTTTTTGCAACTGCAGGGCATGACTCAATTTTTTTGCCAGCAGAGCAAGATAATTATCTTAACAGGGTATTTCTGCATATGCACACGTGCAGACACACGAGGAAAAATATGTGCTTTATTTTACAAGCTCATCAAGATTCTAATCTTACAACAAATAAGGCATGGCATCTAGATAGACGGTATTATGAGAAAATCAATATTGATTATTAGGAGCAAATATGCAGGATATGGCTGACAGTTAAAAATCCTTTTAAGATCTTGGGAGAAAAATGACAGTTAGACACTACAAATATGGCAGCGCTGATTCAACAGCTTAATCACCAAATCGATCAATAGAGAGTTTGGGCAAAGTTTGTAGAGTTGCAGAAACCTCAGCCTGGGAGAAAACAGGGCAAAGGTGGTTATTTTATAGGGCTGCACTGGGTGGGGGGGAACACCAGAGAGGATTTGGGAGGTTTGGGCTTTCTGAATATCTGCTGCATGGACCATCTGGAGACCAAACCTAAGTCTGTAGGTGCCACAGGTTGAAGAAACAACSGGTGGGAGAAGCATTAGGCAGGCGAGGTGCAGAAGGAGTCACTAGGTACTTGCATGCTGTGTAAACATATATGTGTATAAAACACCTGGTGATAACCTTTGTGCAGCAAACTCCAGGGGATGTGCTTCCCCTTACCAGGTTTAAATTTGACCTGGGGAAGAAAAGGGGTTTCACTCCCTAGTGCCTATTGCACAGGGAGCAAACAGGGTTTTGCCTCCTTTTGCAAGCGCCTGTTTTCCCCTCGGGGCACAGAGGTGATAACACAGGGGCAAAGSCCTGAGCGAAGCTTTCTCTGAAACGCAGGGTCTCCTCCAGGATTGCAGGCAGCATTTCACAGCTGGGCAGCAGTCGACATCCCCAATTACTGAGCCTCGGGAATCAAACTGCTGCATCACTCTCCCGCCTTGCTCCRCACTAGTCATAGTCCGGTAGCACACTCCTGCACGCACACACCCAGAGCGTTATCTCTCCTGCTGCAGCCTGCTTATCTTCTCATTATTTATCATTATTATTATTAATAATTTATTTTTGCAAAGGAGCCATCTCGCACAGCTGCATCCCAACTGTGCGGTAAATCCCCCCGCGAGCGGCGGCGGGGGGAAGAGCCCTCCGCCCGGGACCGACACTCATTACGTTTGTATCGATGGCCTTCCACCTCCCCGGCACGCCGCGACGATTCAGAGGCACAGACCTTTGCGGAGCGAGCGAATGGGGTTTGTCAGCGTTCAGCGCGTTACGGGAGAAAGCGTAATGCGTTCTGGCAGTCAATCGAATATGACATGATAATGAATGTTAACATCATGTGCGCCCCTTTGCCAACAGAGGGGAAAGTCATGTTAGATTACAGCTAAACACGGCGCCGGTATGAATGCCGTTTGCCTCTCTCATTGCCTTCTCTCCCCTTTTCCAGCCTCGGTGTTTGTTCACTCCTCGCTCGACATCCTCTTGCTGCTGCCTGGGAATCACGGAGCGAGGGCTGATCGCCGGCAAGCCCCAAAACCATGAGATGCCCCTCAAAACAATGCATTTGGAGCTGAACGGGGAGGCAAATTTCTTTGCTCAGCCCATCTCCAGCAAGGAGCCATTTCGGGGTCCGCCCCCCCCCCCCCCAAAAAAAAAAAAATCACAGAAAGGCTTCTCTTTAACCCAATTTGTTAAAAGAAAAAAATCACAGAAAGGCTTCTCTTTAACCCAATTTGTTGTGCAGTCCTCCCCTTGCAGAGGCGTGGTGTTACACTCGGGACCACGCAGCACTGATGCTGCACAGGATGCTCTTCAGGGCTTATACCCCTCCATGCAAGAAAAGGTGCCCGTATGCTGAAACCAGCAGCAAAGAGCCCCACAACGAGGCAACGCAAGTGCCAGACTGGGGAAATGGAGGAGGTTAAGTGCTTTTGATCGTACGCTGTCTCCCAGTGGGAGACAGCTTATGTCCTGGGAAGCCCTAGAGGCTGCCAAATTCTCAAACTCCTTGTGGAAACAGGCTCCCTATCAAAGATGTTCTTTTTCAAGCAATAAAAGAAAGAAATAGGGAATTTGGGGCTTCCCCCCCCCCCCGCCACAGAGTCCAACAGCAGGGACTCGCCTGGCTCAGAGCACCGCCGGACCAAGGACCCTCGGCAGCTTGCCCGGCACGCTTGGTCCCACCTGATCCATCACCGCCTTGATCCCGGCTCCCAGGGTTACGCTTAGGGTAAAGCAGCGGCCGAGGTGGGAAAACAAACAACAGCAAATCAAGTGGCTCTGACACAAGCAGTGTTCAAGGCGCTGAGCTGATGAGGCTCCCCACTTCATCGCTAATTGGGACGGCCACTTAAAATAAAATAATGCTACCTAATCATCGTGAGATCCTCCAGGGCATGGGCCATGGCATATGCTGGGAGACTGATGCTGCTGGAGACCTGGTACCTTAAAAGTCACATTAAGGGAAGCAGCACCAGGACCATCCGCTGTCTATTGAGTATTTGTGCTTTTTATCTGAAGATTTATATGCAGAAAAAGCAAAACTTTCTTTGCAGACACCCAGCCTGCTGTAACAACTGGTTTCTTTCGGATTGCCAGGATGCAGCACTGCTCCCTGATGCTGCAGCAACACATGCTGGACCCGGTGGTCCCCCCCGCCGAGGACCTTGAATAACCTGGAGGCCCGGCTGCAGACACACCGTGTTGCAGACACATTAAGAGACACGCTGCTCACATTGCAGATGCATCGATCACGCCGATCCCTTTGCAGGGACACGCTGATATCATACCCCATCTCAGGAGATGAGTTAGATAGATCAGAGCTAACCCTCGGAGGACGCTTTGCCCTCTGAGCTTTGAGCAAAGACCAAAGCGGCTTCCTGCCTTATGGGAGATAAGGACCAAACTACAGCCACGGTGAGCAGTGATCCCTGCAGGGAGAAAATACCTGCAAGGCAATCTGGGCCAGGCTTAATACCACTGCTTGGAGATACCTGCCGCCTCCTCGGCACCCCCCACCACGGTCCTAGCTCCCCTTCCAGCCCTCCCAGTGCCTCCACAGCCCTTCCATCCCAGCACCCACCCCTCATCCTGCCCTAATGCATTTATTCTGCACCGCGGCTGCCCTCATTAGTCCAGCAGCAAGGCTTTCCATCCCAGCTGTATTTTCAGCAAGGCACAGCCTAAATCATAATCTTATCCTAAGGAAAGCCTGTCCCAAACCATACCCTCACCTGCACCCCCCATCCCCAGGCATCCTCCATCGCCTAATTCTTGGCTCTGACACCCAGCCCTGCTAATAAGAGCTCCAACGATGAAGTTTTAGCAAACTTTACTGGAGTTCACCGGGAGCCAGCTGCCCTCCGTGCCGTCAGCATGATCCACCCGTGGCTGCCGGCTCAGTGGGCGTGAAGGGGCCGTCCAGAATACAAATGGACTCTTTCACTTAGCAGGAGGCAGGTAATTTCTTTTGTCCCCGCTGATGCATTATTGATTGTGATGAATGTCAGAGCAGGAGCCTGTTCCAAAAGCCATTAAACAATAATTTCATCTCCGGAGGGTAATTGATTGTCAGAGGGAGCAGCTTTGCTAGTTGCAAGGTGGCAGTGACGGGGAATGTTTGTATTTGGGTGGGGATGGAGGAAGGCTTGGGCAAACTTCATGATTTATTAATCAGACATGGGGAAAAAAAAAAAAAAAAAGAGTTGGGAGAGTGAGTGCACTGAAAATAAGAGGCCGACCTCTTCCGAGCTGCTGGGCAAAGCTGGGGAGAGCCGAGAGCCAGCCTGACCCCAGCCCGGGCAGGCGGCACGGCTCCGTCACGCTTTGCGGAACACCCCTAATGGTACTACGCTGGGGGCTGCTCGGCTTCAGCGATGCACCCCAACGCTGACCTGCCACCCTTGTTATTCCAGTCTGTGGCCCACACGCTAAATTGCTTTTCTGATGCACCTCATCTCCTGCCCTGCTTCTCTGCTAATGCACTGCCAGCACAGACCATGCAGCCAGCGACCCGCACCCAAAATCACCCAGCTCTCCACCTCCAAACGCTCCACTGACCCCAATTTATCTCACCAGCACATGTGTTTCACTGATTTCAGAGAAAATTTAAGACTACATCACATCCCCATGAAGAGAGCAATGGAAGAAACAGGAGCAGCAGGGTCTGGATTTGGGAGCTGGGATTAGATTTGCACCTTGCGGTACCCAGCTAGGGAAGCAGCTTCAGCCACCGTGCAGCAAGGGGAGAAGGGGAAGGACACCCCCACCCCAAAGAAGGGAACAAGAGCCCGACAGCCTCAAAATTAATTGTCACCCGTCGAGCACATGGGTTTGACAGTCCCTTGCAACACTGAAGGGAGACACAGCCCTATGAAGGGACACKGCGCTGCTGGCGACGGCTCTGCTGTCCCCAACCCCGCACAGCCCTCCAGGAGGACACGATGCAGCATGGTGCAATGATGCACACCCCCCCCCGTGTGTCTGTCCGTCTGTCTGCCGGTGCCGGAGGAGGCCAACGAGGGGCGGCGGTGGGAGCAGCATCCTCACCGCACCTCTTGCAGTGGGCACGGGAGAGAAAAATCCTGCTGTCAGGAGGAGAGAGGGAGTTTATCCGTCTCTTCCGCGGTGCGCGAGAGGTGGATTTATCATGGATTTCCCTTTCTCCCGTGCTTTATTTGGCAGTTCATTATCTTGGCAGCTGGAACTGGCCGGCTCCCCTGGCACACTCCATCACTCACATGCTGCCACGCAAAGCCTTGCAGGAGCCACGCACAAGCCCCAGGTAAAACACCCACCTGGACCACCTGAAGACCATATCTGACCTGGGAAAGGACGGTTCCCTGTGGCTGGGGAACAAGTTAGAGGAAGGGTTGGAGTGCAATTTTGGGGCATCTGCTCCTTGCTGGCTGTGCTGTCCCGTCTCTGGACCCCGGCAGCCTTTCTGCACCAAAATGGTAAAGGGTATCCCTAAACCCAGCTGGTGCTTTCGAGTAGAGACTGCACTTCTGTTTCTTTAGTTGCTTTTTTACAAGGCAGGAAGTCCTATMCTTTGGGTGTGAAAATATAGTATTGGTGAAGCAACTCACCTTTAAACACCCTCCTAACGATGGGCTAGTTTTAAAAACCCCACAAGTTTAAAATTATAGTCCTTCCAACTGTTTCAGACAATGCCTTTTGCCTTCAAATCAACCACAAGGCCTGGAAATATTTCTAACAAAAAATGAAAGTCTCTCCCCACCTCAAAACTCTCAAAAGGGCAAGAAATATCAGTGAAGTGTCTATTCAAGGGAGGAAAGAGTAATTTTTGAGGCTGTAGTTCTGGCTCTATGCTGAAGTAATCTTCTTCAACTGGTATGAGATGGGTATGATGCTTCAAACTATTGATGACATTCCTGGCATCAAATGCAAAAGCAGAGCTGTTATGCCAGCTTTCAAGTCAATAAATGATAGAAGATGGACCATGACCCAAAACACAAGCCTAGATCTTTCAAAGCTATTGCAAGGTAAAAGCCTGGCCAAACCAAGCCAAGCAGACCATACAAAGTACCCTGGCAAGGAGATGCAGCAGTCCATCTCCTCTCCCATGAGCTGAGCTGCTGCAATACCCTATTTGCTAGGTATATTTGCCAGGATATCTTCATAACTGGGGTTGGACACATATGGTTGTGATTGGTATTTACAAGCAGGTGCCTGCCCCAACCATGCGCATGTTTATACCCCTTTGCTGCCGTAGGCATCCTGCAACTACATGCTAATGAAGGAGATACCGGCTGCATCACCAAGCACTGCTCCTACAGAGGATGCAGATGGTTCCTTGACTTTCAGAACCAGACCTTGAAAAAGTTTAGTGCAAATGAAAAAGTTGAGTACAAATCTTCTGTGTTTATTTGTTTTCATTTATTTTCTCCATTACATTTTCAACGATCAATACCGTTATTTGAATAAAAATGCACTATGTGCAAGAGCAAATGCCATACAGAGAATACCAATTGAACATGCTGCCTTGAAGTGAAGCCATCGAGGGAGAACGTAATTCTCCTGGGCAGCAAGAGGCCATCAAACCTTGATACCGGCACACCACTGAGCCACACTTCTTACAGAGCATTGAAGGGAACAAAGAAGACAGACAAGCAAAGAACCAAATCCCGACTTCAAAAGCCTCCCTGTTTCAAAGCATTGCACGAACATTAACTGACTTGTCTTCCCAACACCTCTTTGTGGCAGGCACTATTATTTTCCGTACTGCTGGAGCAGCTTGGTTCAAGCCCCAGCCCAAAGCTTTGCAGGCTCTGCGGTTTGAAGCTCATGCACCCAAAGCTGCTTCAGCAGCCGAGCGAGCGGCCGGTCCCCCGGGTACCGACCTGCCCTTCCCTGGGAGCTGGTGGGCTTTGCCAGGGTAGAGAAGGGGCAGCGCAAGTGGTTTCTTCATCAACTTGAACCCTCAGATTTATTAAGCCATTACAGACGATCTAGTAGAAGATCTCATCTGGAACAACATCCATCCTCACGGTAAATCCATGCCAGACCGAGCCCAAGACGTGAACTACAAGGGTGCTCTCCTGCATCGCAGGAAGACACGGGGGCCCAGCTAAGGAGACACGCACATGCCTTCCCACCGCCTGCACCCAAACCCTCTCTCCTTATGCTCAACACCAGCAGGGAAACGCTCAGCCAGGGTCTGAGCCCAGAGCTCCTCTCCCAAGCATCCTCTGCAACCATCCCAGCCCACGGCTCAGCTTAAGAAATCAAAGCACGACGACTTGAAGCACCGCTTGTAGCTTAGCTTTCGCTGCTGCTCTTAACCCGAGCGACCTTTCCAGCTCTGCCCTGCCAACACAGAGGAAAACAAGCCTCTTGACAGCCTCTCTCCTGCTCCCGAGGAGCATTTCCCCGGGGAGGGAAGATCAAGGAAAGCACCAGCTCCCTGTCTAAAAGATGAGGAGATATATTCCAGCTGACATTCAGCACTATCAACATTTTATGAGCTTTGGAATCCAGTTAGTTAGCCAATATTTTACTTAGGTCCAGTTTAGATTTAAAAACTTGACCTTCTCTGGGCACGCGTCTGCACTGCATTTCACTCGGCCCCGTCCAGCTGAGCGTGCCAAGTACCAGATTATTTATCCCCCTGTTTTTATTGTTGCACTGTTATTTGTTCATTTGTACTATTCAAAAAAATCAATAAAAAGATGGGGCTCCCTAAACAGACACTTAGGGCACCCGCACAGCTCTCAAAGGCAGTTATCACATATAGCAAGAGGCAAACGACCCGGAGCGACTCTCCTCCTGGCCAGAAAGGCTGTAAATCAGGACATAAAGCAGCCCTGATCCTTCTCCTATTATTGAGGGAATAGAAAATTGCTTTCAACCTCTGAGTAGGGCAGCGGTTTGGATGCCCAGATGCAGATCAGAGCCCCTCCGGACCTGAAAGCGCTTTACGGGGGGAAAATCGCCACTGTTTGATGATGGGAAAGGCCCAAGGACAGAGCAAGGCATCGATTGCCTGGCTGGCCAATTCCAGCTCCGACAGCAACAAAACACACAGACTAAGAAGGGGGATCTGAAGGGAAGCGAGCAGCGGGACAAGCCACCTGAAATACCCAGCACCCGAGATCAGGGCTGGAAAAGCCCGTGGGGCTCCCATCCCAGGGGCTGAGCGACTGCAGCGTGAGCGATGGGTGACAACAACAGCAACACAAAACACCAACACAGGCACCTGGTTCCTTTATCTCCTCCTTGCATATATAAATACCCCAGTAACGAGGCTAATTAATACCCCACAACACTTGGCTGGCTGGGCATACAGCTTCCCAAAAGAAGATGCTCCCCAGTCTACTTGCCCACCCAGGGACCACAGGCACGGTGCACCCGCTCGTGCGATGCAAACACCAGAACCGGCGGTTCCCCCATCATATCTCAGCACAGCCAATGTGCTGTAGGTGAGCAGCCGCTGTCCTCCTCCTCACGCCGCCTGCCTAAAGTAATAGTAGATGAAACAATTGCATTTTAATAAAGACAATTGATTCAGTTYGGTTTATTCATTAACAAATGTGAGCACACGCCAATCTGGAATGATTTATGCCCACAATTTGCAAAATTATTTCTCTATTGATCAGCCCAGGTTTGTTTTCTTGTAGATTCAGCCAATTAGAGGGAATAGCACTCGGGTGGGCAAATTAATCAGTCTTAAGTAGAGCCCCACTATGGAGAGGGGCTTGGCAAGCCCTGGTGCTGATGCAAACCCCCACCGAGCAACCCCCTCTGAGGTGAGCTTTATCCTTGCAAAATGGCCAGTGCAAGGTTTTCAGCACCATCTCGGTCCCACTAAAATTGAATTTCAGAGGTTCTCTCTGCTTTGGATCAAAAGCAGAGGGGTTTGAGACCTGCAAAGCTTTCTTTCAGAGGCTTTCGTATCCAGTCCTTTGCACCCAGCTTGTCTCATTCCAACTCAAACAGCACCTCCTTGGCCCCATACCCCCATGCATTTTCGGATGTGCAACTCCTATGACCGACAGCCGTTCCGGGGAGGATGGCCACCAGCCCGTCAGCAGAACAAAGGGCAAGCTATAGGAAGAGCACCGTGCAGAGCACATACATCTGGAGCAGCATCGCTTCCCATTACCTACAGCGCAGAGATTGCAATCTCCCACACAGTTATCGCTGCACGGCAGAACAACTCAACTCCTCTGTTAAGGCTAAAGGAGTAGGCACGCATCTGCCAGCGAACCCTCTGAGCGAGGCTTGATGCGGTACTGCCTCCCGCTCCCCGTCCTGCCCTTGCAGCAGAGCTGATGGATAGGGCTGTGCACTCTCCTTATCTGCTCCAGCGCAAAGTCAGGCAGCAATGTCAGCCRAGAGGGGCTCAAGCGAGCCCGTGCTGAGGCAGACAGGGTTTAATCATACGGGCTCATCTCTTCTACCGAAGCCAGCTTTTAAGGACCATTTAAAGCACTTTCCTTAATCTCAGTGTTTGCGGCAGAACCCAATAAATCACAAAGCAACTCCCCCACCAGCAGCCACAACATTGCTCCCTGCAAACTCCGCTCTCCCCACATTTTTTCCCCTATACCAGAGGGAAGCATCCTCGCTAGCGTGCTGAACCTCGCGTGAAAGGCATGCTCAGGGCACAGCGTCCCTGCCCGCGCACACCGAGCGATGCACAGCGTGGATGCAGAGCCGACCCCGCGGACGCAGCATGCGAGGAAGGGGGCTTGTCCCTGTCTTTGCACATGTCAGGGCCTATTTTTTCTTGAATGAGATATGTATGTGGCAGCGTGATATTAAATTACAAGTCAAATAGTACAAAGGCTTTTAATTACACGCCAAACACAAGCTGCTGTCAGAGAGGAGACACCAGGCTCGATGGCCCATCAGGCTGTTCCGCTCTGGCAATTCCTATCTACCCGGTAAAAGTCCAGGAAATTGGATCGGTAATGGGAACGGGGGCCTTTCACCCCTGGACCAGCCATTCAAATCCAGCCCGGGAGGGAGAAGGAAAGTCATTACTAACCTGACGGCCGGGCAGCAGCCGGTGTGAAATGAGTCGGTGGGTCTGCAAGCCCCGAGGAGCACGAGGAACGGGTTGCAGAGCCTCCGAGCAACACCAGTTTGGTGTCACAAAGCCAGAGGGAGCAGGACACAGCACCCTCCCCAGCTCCCCGTGACCAAGTCCCATTACTTTCTGCCAGGAGAGATGCTGCAGACCCTCGGTCCCAGAGCTTGGGGTCCAGATCGGTCCTCCTGGATGTGTTTAGCAGCAACTCATCCTCTCCCTGGGTACAGCTTGAGGATATCCCCTCCCGTTTACAGAAAACACTCGAAGCGCTTATGCTCCTCTCCCAGCGAGCACGCTGCAAACAGTTTTGGTCTAGCAGAGATGAAGAGTACGCTTTGATGTCGGCTGTCTTTAACAACCTCTCGCTGCAAAACCAACCCCTCTCCCATTGATGTGGTTATACCCTCGTAGCCCCCCGGGAGGTGGAAAAGCATTGCACTCATCATTAAGGGCAAGGCACCACGGCACCGAGAGATGAGGGACTTGACGGCCACACCAGGACTTTGTGGCAGAGCCAGGTAGCAAACGGAGAGCGTCTGCGTTTCAGCCGAGTCCATTAACAACTCTCCTCCTTGCTCCGTCTCCCCGCGCCTGCAGACGGCAGGGCTCGTAACAGGGAAGGCGAAACAGGAGAAGGGCTGAGCTGCTTTGCCAGCACGCTTCAGTCAAGATGTAAATTGAAAAAAAAAAAAAAAAAAAGAAAAAAAGAAAGAGGAAGAAAAAAAGGCAGCTGAGTGCCATTGTTCCTGGGCATGTTACACGAATCCACACGCCGCCCGCTTTGGTACCCAGGCTGTCGCATCTGCAAGCTCTGCCTCCAATCTGTAAGGCTAATTTGTTCAACAGCTTTGTTCTCCCTCGGGAACCAGGTCGTTGGTCACAGAAGATTGATTAAGCTTTTGGTGAATCAACATTAATGAAAATCAACACTGTCTAATGAGTGTTTTTTATGGCAGCCCCATAAAAAGCACTAGGACAGGTAAACAAAATAACAGCCAGGCAAATCAACAAGGTCCCGTCCTCCCCGAGCCCCTCGTCCTCCCCGCTCCCCTCCAGCGTGGGAAGAGCCCGCTACCAGCTGGCAGACGGGGACCTTCCCCGCGCGTCCCCGGGGACGGGATGCTCATACAAGCTGCGCTCGCCTTTGCCCGTCTCTCACATTTCTGCAGACTCATCTTCAGCACCAGCTGCGTAAGATTATACCCCCGGCCAGCCCATTGCTAGAGAGACAAGCTGAATTTAGCTCTAGATATTGGGAATTTCTGGCCTGGGAACGTGATCCTTTCATCCTTACTTATTCCTCTCCTGCCCTGTGGGGTAAATTCAACTAAAACAGCACCAGAGTTTTCTTTTTCAAGACTCGCTCCTTGCAAAACAAATGAAAAATCATAATAAAAGGCTACCCTGAACTGAGTATTTTGTAGGCTGACTGGCCTTCAGAAACAAGATAGCAGCCAAATGCCTGCTTTAGGGCAAGTAGCATCGGCAGAGCCATGCTGGGTCAGACCAAAAATCTCCCTCGCTGCCCTCTGGGCTCCAAAATGCTGCTTGGTTGGGGAAATCACCGGTAATCAAATCGAAGCCCCCTCCCAGCCTTCGGCTGTGGCATCAGGGCTGCAATCTCACGGCTGCGGGACCAGCACTGCCATGGCATGGAAATGCCTGGCAGAGGGTTTTTGTTTCTTCCCAAGGTGCTTCAGCGCTTGAGATTTTCCGAGCCATCCTTTAGAGGCTCCAGATCTAAACGGGATGATTGCAGGAGGCTTCTTGTTACAGGACATCATTAAAAATAATGTACGTGCTTGAACTGCAGTCAGCAGGGCCTTGCCAGGGATGAGCGAGGGGAAAGGCGAGCTCTCTGATCTTGCATAGAGAGAACAACCTATTAAAAAGGAATTTAGCCTCTCGTATAGAACCATCAAACTGTTGGAAAGCCCTGGTCTCTGCCTCTGGGCTCTTGTACCTTTCAAGGATGGAAAAACTCCAGGCTTCAGCCCTGCAACTGTATTTGAATATTTGATTTTTAAAAAAAAAAAAAATCAGCTCTTGTACTGCTTTGGCACCAACTCATTTGACCGGGAGAGTCAAGGCACTGACAACTCCTGCAGCATTAGCTCAGCAATAGGTTCTTCCCCTTGAAGCACCAGCTCAAGTCAGACTAGTAGGACAAAATAATCTCTTTTGTTAAATATACGCACACCAAAAAAAAAAAATTAAGGCTAGGCAGAAAGTCTTGCTAGGGTTTGACAGGGGAGAGATGTGCAAGACACCCAGCTGGGAATTCCCTCCTTGTCACSGCGATGACAGCGAGGAAGCAGCTTGGGGATTTCTCTCTTAGCATCCCTCCCTCGCAGCACCGTCRGCGATACCCCCAGCACCAACATTAGCAACGCCGGCGCTTTTTGCATTGGAAAGGCTCCTGCAGGCATCACGGCAAACCCCACACAGATGCAAAATCC
The DNA here is from genome assembly GCA_035582835.1 of Phoebastria nigripes. Classification (NCBI taxonomy): domain Eukaryota; kingdom Metazoa; phylum Chordata; class Aves; order Procellariiformes; family Diomedeidae; genus Phoebastria; species Phoebastria nigripes. Next base: position 1,860,114 of record JAYKAV010000334.1, on the reverse strand, counting down.
TTGGAACCACAATAAGAGTCGCTGCAAATCTTTACTGACGGAAATAAACCTATTTTTGATAAGCACCAGCCCAGGTGAGAAGCAAGCGTGAGCTCCTGCACCGCCCTGGACCCAGCCCCGTCTTGTTCTACTCCTTCTCCGCATCCTCCGGTCTCCCCCGAGGAGCCCACCCAGCAGCAGATCCACGCCTCATCTCCCCCCGGCTCCCGTTTCCCCTGCAGACCCATTGCCACTGCCAAAAGCCAGCAGCATCATCCTCGTACGGCGTAATATTTTTATATTGTGAGTTCCTGTGCATACAGCCCCTTGTATCTTTTTGGTTTTGGCAATGTATTATTCATGTGCTCCCTTGTTCCTGTACAAGCTAAGAAAAATGGAGAAAGATTAATTCCCAGGGAAAAAAAAAATAAAATAAATAAGTAGGATTGCTTTTTTTTTTTTTAAAAGGACTCCGATCCATTCAAAGAGCTGCCTTCTCCAAGCCTCCTGTGTCACTGCTGATTGAGTTTCTTCTCTCTCAGCTCCCGGTTCTGTTAGAGTATCTTGTCTCCTTAGTATTACTGTCGCACTTTCTTTTCATATGCCTGAAATATATACTATTGTGTTCCGACTTTTAGTTTTTGTGCAGGGATCCCTTTCATGTTTCATCTTCTGTAAGGTCCTTTTTTCTTGGCAGTCAAGTGCATGAATGTTTGCTGCCAGGAGATTTTGCTTCTATTGTATTCCAGACATATTATAATTTTTTTTTTTTTTTTTTTTTTGTTCTATATTGTTTGTGAGTTGTTCTATGGGTTTTTTTTCATGCTAGCATGACTTTTTCCACGTGGATGCTGCCTGCCTTGCTCTTGCCCCTGCATGCGTGAGAACAGCCTCCTCAGAAATGAGCATGCAAAGGGGTAAAAGAGCAGGGAGCTGGGGCGGCGCTGCTCGGGGTCGTGATTGAACTAATTATCTTTCCCCACACTACACGTGGTTTTATTGCCGGCGCTCCCTTTGCAGAACTGGGACACCACATAGTAGAGCAGCTCATACCAGGCCAGGCTGTAAATAAGACCAAAAAAAAAAAAAAAGGCAACCAGGGATTTCTGTCCCAGGGTCCATGAAAGGACTTTTCTGCTAATCCCGACCTAAATTGCCACGGGATTGTTTTCTGCTGCTAAAAGTGGTTTCTGCTACTGCTTCTTCTAACTTCGGTAACAATTTTCAAGTCTTAACAGCAGCAAAGTCCCAAACGAACATAACCAAAGAGCAGCAGTGGGTTTTAGGAAAAAAACAACCTGTTTTTAGGCTCCRGGAGCCTGCGGTAGGAGAGCGGAGCAGAGCCCAGGAATCCCACCAGCCCTGCCGGACCCCAGTTCACCTCCCCAGATAAACCGGGATACTAAACCCAATTCCAGCAAGAGGCTCGTGCGGCTGCAGGAACCAGCGAGAAGGGGATCRCCATCGCCCTGATCACACCGAGGAGGACTGAGCTTGAGTCCCAAACACAACCACCAGTGACCCCAGCACCTCCAGCCTCCCCGGGCAAGCCAGCAGCCACATATGGTGCCCATGGGAAGCAAAGAGAAAGGGGCTACAGCCACATCGCTCTTGCTAACTCAGCCCTGTGCAAGAGGATGGGAGCCTCAGAGGGCAGAAAATGGGCTGTGCCTTCCTCCCCTACCCACACACACACTTCATTTCAAACTCCTCCAGCACGCATTCAACCAACCGCTTGAAATAACATGGATAAAGCTTTGCTGCTTGTGCTACGGTGAGTTTTGTCTGTCTTGCAGTGCAGGAACATGCGTTTTGGTTACTTGGCAGTGTCAAACCTTCACTCTTCATCTGTCTGCCAAGCTAAAGGAGTCCTTTCCGCAGCTCAGCCTGGTTCCCCAAGCTCTGCTCTTCCTCACATCCTACACCCCACCTTTCTAGGTCAAGAAAAAACTCTGCAACCCCTTTATCAGCTTACACGGCTCCGCCAGTGCAACCCAATCACGCCTCAAAAGCAACAGCCTCAACGCATGGGGTGTTTCTAATCCTCCTGTCCTCTAGAAGTGAAAACATCAGAAAATCCAGAGTTTACGTGGCTTCAAACAACTCCACCGGCGGCCTAAAGACCGAACGGCTTCTGGAGAGATTAGTTCTCCCGTAACACGCTTGTGACCAGGCTTTCTGATCTCTATCAGCATCCCTCAAAGAGCGGCTCCTTTTTCCATTTGTTCTTTGGACCCCTCTCCTCAACTTTTTGACTAATTATAGTTTTTTTGGTTGTTATGGCAACTATGGATTTCTCTCGGCATCCAGCTCTCCGGATTTGGCTGCAAATTGCAACACCGGACGAATACAAATAGGGTTTTAAATCCTTCTTGCTTGCTAGCCTTCCTGGTAAATCCCCCCACAAAAAAAGAGCTGTCCCATTGGCTTGCTCTTATTATCTTTACTCAAGGAGCCTGCAAAGCCAGAGCAGAGTCTTCTGCACCCTGCGGTAGGTAGGAAACGACATGCTTTAAGTAAGACCGCCAGCATGCTCCCACCCCAAAGGAGCTCGAGCAGGACCTCTTTACCAAGCAGAAATGAACATACAGTGTCACCCACCTCATCTCACACCTACTGTGACAGTTTTCCCACAGTTGCTTAGTAATAATTTAAGCCAGACATATACCAGGTGTCAAGCTAAGGTCAACTCAACCCATTCCAGATGAGAATGCCGTGTTCAAGCAGGACTGCACAGCCCAGCTGGGGACCGCTTAATTCAGCCAATGCAAGAGCACACCCAGAAGCCAAAACCAAGGGCCTTCCTGTCCCTTTCCCCACGTGTCCCTACCACCTTGTGTGCAAACACTCGGATAACGGGTATTAACAGCTCGGGGACACGAGGCTGCTTCCACCAGCAGATACATCCAGGGGCGTCCTCCTCTCCATTCTTCAAGCATCTCACCCCAAGGAAAGGAGGATGCCCCCGGGCCCTTCCACAGTATTTTTAATTGGAGTCAGTGAAAACAATACTCTGTACTCCATTTCTTAACGGACATGGCTTTTGTTGGCTATGATGCCTAGTCAGTGCTATGTGATCAGCTCCACCAGAGCTTGGACACTACCTCTGAAACCTTCACTCATTCAGCACAGTGTCCCTTGCATGGGGACAGAGCAGGGAGGCAGCTTTCCTGCAGGAGTACCTGTACAAGGAAACTGCTTTAAGGCAAACATTGCACTCTCAATTTTTGCCCGTATCAGCAGCACGGGGTGAGCAGATCGGTAAAATGAGAAAATCACTCGCCCTAGGCTTGCAGAAACAAGAGCACCCTCCTGAGCTGCAGTCCAGCTCCCAAGCGCACGAGGGGCTTTCCAGTTAGAGGCTTGGCAAATTAATATGCCCCATATGCTGCTGGGGTTTTGCACAGTAAGGGCCTTCCATATAGTATATTGCGTTACCAGCCAGAAAAAAAAAAAAAAAGAAAAAGCAGGTCTCATCCACCCATGACCCATCATTACATATCACGCTTGTCTAGTCACGTCTCCTCTGAACTTCAAGCACTCCAGGAAGGATATTCAATTCCCCCATCCTCAAGGACCTGCCCTGCAGCCAGGGCTTTGCAAGTCATGGATTATTTTGGCTCAGCCATGAAAGCAACAAAGGCTGGCATTCACCAAACCAAACCAACTTTCAGCATTCCCCCCTTCCTCACCAAAACAAAAGCAAACACGAGTTTCATGGTGATGAAACGCCTTCAGGCCAGAGCAAGTCATTTCATTTTKGGGTACATGATGCAAGGCAAAAAGAAGCTGGATCCCCCAACTCGGATCACATCCCCTTCTCGCACCCCCAGCAACACACACTGACTGCATTACAGGAAAACCTGAGCACGTTTCCCCCTAAACCAGAGCAAGGACCAGCTCTCCCACCTCTTCAGGAAAGGTTCCTCTGGTGGACAGCACTCACTTTTCTTAGCAACGCATTTAAATAACTCATGGAAAATAGGAAGCCACATAAAGTACCATTGACAAGTCACCAACCCATAGCATAAACGGGACATCAGGCTTGCAGCCCCCCCCATGCATTTTTCTGGCAAACGAATCCATTTTTAGGACCACAGAAAACTCATGGCGGCTGGGGAAGGGGCAACCCAATTTCTTCCTATTCCTCGCAAGATGGTTTGCCTTTTCCTTAAGCACTCTGCCCGCTACGGCCGTGGGGGGGATGATGAGAAAGTTGCTCTGTGACATTCATGAAGTGCCTGCTGATGGAGAGCTCTGTTTACCAAGCCAGCTGGGGAGGGACCTACCATCAGCTCCCAGCATGTAGGGGATCAATACTGTAATTGGGCCTGTTTGTAGCACATGAACTATTGTAGCAATAGGGGCAATGCAAGGAGCCGGGGGGGGGGGGGGGACCGAGACGGGCTGGCTTCGCAGGGGCTTGCTGCCCTCTGCCGCGCTGCGGCAGCACAGGGGACGGTGGTCTCCTTTGCTAGTTTTGGTATGGGTGAGGGAGATGGGGATGGGGTTGCATCCCCAATGCACTAACAGGGAGCACTAACCCACACCCCTCCTGCTGCAAAGCCTGCAGAGCCAAATATCCCTCCCCCTGCCCAGCCCAGGGACCCCCCACAGCGCAGGCAGAGCCTGCCTGCATCCCCTCTGGGTTAAGTCCTTTCACCACTCTTTTTTTTTTTTTTTCAACTTCAATACAGACTTAACGCATAGGAAATCACAAATAAACCTTCAAAGTGATTTCAGAGGGGAGAGGAGGAGGGAGAAAAGAAATCTGACAGCTGCTTGGATTTGGAGGAAATGGAGAAAATGAAGTGTTACAAGTGACAGTAATCAATAAAGCATCAGGAGCCCAACACTGAGACCTCCKCTCAGCCTGGGAGCACAATTAGACAGCTAATGATGGGAACCTCCTCCCCAGGGGAACGGGGCTCCCCTCCCATGTCCATCACCATGTTAAAGGCTCCTTGCCAGCATCTGTGAGCGGGTCCATCTGCCAGCCTACAAGAGGGAATGAGCATTAGCTCCATCTTACAGAAAATAAAACGACGGAGGGTCCTTTCTGTCTCTGGGAGGATCCCAAGCATAGGTATTTCAGCTGAGGAGCCACATCCGAGGAGCTTGGCCTCACCAACCAGCAAGTCTGGCTTCTAGAAGTAATCCTATCCCCTCCTTCCCACCTCCAGGGAACCGAAGCGCTGAGCTTCTTCAGCTTCTCACACCTTTTGGGATGCAACAGCAATGCACGACTTCAGGTGTGCTAAAAGAGCCCAAAGTGCCGAGTTCTTGGCAAGTCAGGCAGCTTGGACCAAGGTGAGGTATCACCACCAACAACCCAGCTCCCACCTGCCCGGCCGGTGGGTGCTCAGGTGTGGGTGCCTGCGTGGGCACCGTCTGCCATCTCGTGGGCAGCGGGAAGAGAGCACGGGGAGTCTTCCCCCCATGGGTTCCCCCGAGGCTTCTTTGTCCCCTTTGCCATTATAAAGCTTTTATCCYAAGTCCACGTGCTCTCTGCTCCCCCGGTGCACGCAGCATCGTTTCGGAGGTCACCACGTTGGCTGTACATTTAGGTGAATTATTCATAGGCCAGTATCAAATATTAAAAGCAGCGTTATATTGACATATTCTTTGTATATTCAAGAACACTTTCACCAGTAAATTGCTCTTTCCTTTTTTCCTCCTTTGAACTGTTTCCTGAGCAGCCTGAGGGTCTGCTGATGTGTCTTGCTGTTTAATTGCACCTTTACACTCCCCCATGCTCTCTCTCCAGATGGGACCTTGCTGGGAGCACAGAAATCATCCAGGCCAGCAGGCTGTAAATTCCTGGTCCTCTCCAGCCAGGAAAACCTGCACTCCAGCCTCTCCCGCCTCCCCTGCTCAGCTTGGCGGTCTCAGAAGCAAATCCCACTGCCAGTATTTAAGAGAAACGTGGCCTCTTTAGCATTGCATCTTAGAAATGACAAGGTCTTCTGCTCTCCCCTACAGATACGTTACTGAAGAAGTCCAGAGGAAAGCATCTATACCACCATCTATTCCAACTGCTTCTGGTTGCCTTTCTGCCTCCATCCCCCGGAGCCACTGAACAGGACCTTGCTGCTGCACGGTCTCAGCTCTGTAATTCCCAAATCCCACCATCATCCTAAGAAAGCACCCCAGATCCTGCTCCTGGAGCAGGCTGGAGTCGCCTCCGCTTCCACCGCAACGGGGTCGAGCCTGCCTTTCCTCCTCCCCTGACACCTGCAGAAGCCTCTGGAGAAGGAAGGAGAAGAAAAAGGGAATACATGAATATAGCAGGCATCATTTTCATGGGAATCTGCAATGCAGATGGGCTCGGGGAAGCCGGTTCAGCCAGAGCATCGCCCACTCCAAGGGATGGATCCAGACACCAGCGCCTGCTCCCAGCGGGACAGGAGGGGAAGAGCCCGGGAAGGAAGGGGCAGCAGTGGTACTGGGGAGTTTGGCAGCTTTTGCACAACTGGGATGAAGAGTTTGCCTCCTCTTAACCGGGCCACGTCTGCTACGGAGACGCTCCATCGCGGGTGTCACGCTGCGGCAGGCGGAGACGCGGCATCAGCCACTTATCGAAACATTAAAGTTCTCCTAAGCTGCCGAGTTAATTCCTCAAACGCCCTTTCAAAGGGCTAGATAAATACAATCTGGGAGCATCTCCGCTCCCTTGGCTCACATATCTTTAGTCAGGCAGAGAGATAACATTTCATACAGATTGAGACAGTTTAAGCAAAGGTTGCTGGCTAACCTTTCCAGCAATGGCTGTTTCCAGCACTCCGGTTTCCCTCCCCAGCAAGGAGACCCGGTGCAAGCCCAGCTGCTGCCTGTGCAAGTCCTCCCAGCAAGCAATGGCAGGATGCAGCCTCACCATTTTTACCAGCATTAAAGTCATCTTTTGCGTTTTTTCGGTGCTGTGACACTGATACTTCCAGGATGGAGTGCCAAAATGTTGTTATTACGTTATTACACCCAGTCCGCCAGCCCTGTGTGGACAAACATGTGCAGTTCACTCCATTCAACCTACCAACTTGTCTTTATCTGGTTCTTAGTGTCTTGGCTGAGGCCAAAGGTAACATCTTTTTCTCCCAGTGAAGACCAGTCTCTTGAAGTCCTAGCTACAAGCAAGGCTGGAAGCACTCTCCACAACGCTTCTTGCGCCTCACCTTGGCAATGGGAACTGTGGACCGCCCTGGCCTTGATTTGAACCGGGTTCCAAGCTCATCCCCCAAGCTCTTCCCAGATGCAGCAGGACATGGCAGAGGAGCTCTGCTCCTGCAGCCTCTGCTGAGCATCGCAAGCCCAGCGCAGGCTCCAGCACAGCCCGTGGAGATGATCTGCAACTCAGCGATATCCAAGTACAGCCCAAATCCAGCTTTCAAGCCTTGGAGAGTTGAGAAGCATTTGGAGGGAGGGTTTTAGCTGAAGCTGTCAGCCACAGGGTCCAAGTAGGACACACAGTCCCATCTCAGACTCCTCCGCTTGGCTGGGATGGGCTCTAAGTGCAGCAGAAGTTGTTTCCTTTATTGCTCATCTCACCATCCCTCGCCATAGGAGCCCTCAGACAAGCAGGCAGCACCACAGTGAGATGGGGAACATCTCAAAACCCATGGCTGGCAAGGGAAGGAAGGAGGAATACTGGCAAATGACAGAGCCCTTATCTTAATTACAGGCTTATTTGCATTTAAATGAAGGTTATTCTATAATTACCACCAAATGTTTTGTGTTGCAGCTGAAATACCTCTCCATGGGCTGTCAAGCTCCTTCCCATTTTCATTTTCTCTTGCCATTCTTCTGCTTTCTAATCAGCTGGCACACGCAGGGAGGCATTCACACCACCCAGCTCCACCGCAGCAGCACCAGCCCACCGCCTCGCCTTTGGGGAGGGGGTCTGGGGTACCACCGCAGCCCAGCATCCCTCCCAGGGGAGAGGGGAAAGGATGCAGCTGGCCGGCTCTTCTCCACTAGTGCCATGGGGGATGAGCAGGTCTGAAGTTCAGATACTGATTTTGGCAGGCTTCAGTGCAAAACCAAAGCAGGTGTTCTCTCTGTGCACGTACACAATTAGCTGAAAGTTGTTGCAACAGGGTGCTGTCAAAGGCAGAAGTGTGAGCAAGGTCAGTAAGAGATCAAATTCAGGGAGAAAAGGGTTTTGGAACAGGAGCTGAATCTCACACCTAGCTCAGGAAGTTCCTAACCCTCAGGGTGCTGGAAACCAGCATCCAAGGACATCTCCTGCCTTTTTGTTGTCGATGGTTATTCCCGACAAACCAGAACCCAGGGAGGGATGCTTGCGCTGTAGCTAGCACTTCCTCACAATAGATAAAAGCGCTCCCATAGAGAAAATAACACCCAATTACATCATTCAAAACAATCACAGTGAACAAACCCATGCAAATGGCCAAATTAAGGCTGAATGAGAAGCCTTCTGCTATTTCCTAAATTGCTATACCTTTAATCAAGCTCCTTTAACAATCTCTCGTGAACATTTTCTCTATCTAGCCAGGAGAACCACATTAACCAACCAGCACACACGGGGATGAACAAGACGGCAGCTATTAGAGCCACAGTAGAGTCTCCTGTTTACGAGTCGGTAGTAATGAAAATAGACAGTTATCTCTCACTAGACCCATTGCTTCTCTCCCTGCTCTTACCCACCGCTGTATCTCGGCTTCTGCACAGCCTTTGCATCCCCCTGCCGAACTCCAAGTCTCTGCCTCCATCTCATGGAGAGAGTGGATCTCTTCAGCTCCTCTGTGAAGTTACTTTTTTTTTTTTAATAACAGACCAAAACCCACCCCTTCTCCCACAATTTCATATAGCCCAAGGCAGACTTACAGCATGGAAATTTTTAGCCTGAACAATTATCGCTTGGCAGAGAGTTAACTTGCTGCAAACAGGATCTTATAATGGGCAGTCTTGGCTATAAGCAACTTTGCTGGCTCCATTTAAAGCAAGCTCCATACCTCAGGATAGATAACCCCCCCTCCCCGCAGTTCGTTTCACAGCTATTTATGTTTAATAAGAGGCAGCACCGGCAGCATGGGAAATCAGCAGCACATCCGCGATGCAGGTTGGGTGCTGATGCACATGCCAAACCAATTCATCTTACTCCTCCGTCACACAGACAGGAGAGATATAAGGGCAAAACCCTCCCACAAGCCCCAGTCCTTACAGTATAACCACCTCCTCTATTTTCTCACCAACCCCAGCAAGGGATGCAACAGACACAGCTCCTACCACTCTGCCACCACTGTTAGGGCTGCCTGTCAGGTATTCCCCAAGCCAATTGCCATAGCCGAACACCTTTGTTTCATCCTCGCTATCAGCCTCCAGTCCCCAGATACGGTTATTTCTTTATCACGGAGCCCACGGTGCCAACAGACCCCGGGGAAGATGCTCTTCTTGCAGCCCAATTGCCCCTAGGTTGCACAGCAAGACTTAGGGGGCAGGGAGCTTTTGAGGCACCCCTGGAAAGCTACAGCTTCTAAATTTAGCTGGTGTTTTGAGTGGTGTATTTTAGATGCAGAAGCCTAGGTCCATGAAAACTCCAGCAATTCAGCATCCAAGAATGTCCTTAACTTATAAAATCTGAAAGGTGCCTCCTCCTTTCCCCCCCCCCCCCGAGCAATAGTTTCATTAGTCCACATTGATTCCCATCTCTAAATTGCATCAAGAGAAGACAAGCCTGTAGCCCTAGCTTTCCTCGCAGATGCCACGCAAAGTAGCCCTGTCACAAGGGATTTCACAGGGCTGGTGATGAGGCTTCGGCTAGTGACTGCCCGGGATGTAGTCATGGTCTGTTAATTAAGTGACAGCATCTGCCTGGTGCAAAGGCAGAAGCAGGGCCCGCTTCAGGAGATGCTACGGACACTGGAAGGTAGATACAGCTGCAGCAAGGCACATGGGATCTCACTAGGTGCAGCTCAGCCCCCTTTTAGGATGATTTAGACTGGAAAGGATCTGCTAGGGGAACAGAAAGACCCTCATCTCCCCACCCTCAGGGCATGAGCGGCTAATCGAGCCTGCGCCCTGCCAGCAGCAAGCATTTGGAGACGTAAGGATTTGTTTCAGACCCATCTTTAACACACCAGTCTATGCAGAAAGCAACATCCCGGCGCGCTGGAAGTCCTCGAGCCCTGGCAGATCCCAGCGCTGCAGGAACTGCCCAGACAACTTGCACTGGGAAGTCAGTGCTACGCTTCCCATTCAGTACAAAATGAAACTCTTCTGAGCTTCTAATCTAGTTAAAAATCTCTTCCAAACCTTCCCTCCTCTGGAAAGAGGAGGGGAAAAAAAAAAAAAAAAAAGAGGCAAGAAACGTCACATCTCTCTTCCTTCTCCATCTCCCTCCCCTCTGCCTTCAAGTGCTCCTTGGAGTGTCTCTGCGGAATCATGTTTATATGCAGTGAGTGCTGTTGTTAGTTAATAACATCGTGATCACTGAACCTCCCTAATGAAAGAGAGAGACAACATAAACTGTCATTTCAAACAAACATGCAATCAGGGTACCAGCAGCTCTGAAAAWATTATCTTCCCCAATTTCACGGGCTTCACGCAGGAAATAGACTGCTTTCATGGAGATTCTGGTGCATCGCTCCTCACGCACGGGATTCGGGAGCGGGCTGGGAGCGGTGGGKACACATTAAAGCCATGAAATTGGCTGGGCTATGAAGGAGGAATTGTTTTAACGTCTGGAGCCGGGAAGGACAAATAACAGCAGTGATTATATCTTCATTGCTCATCGTAACCAATGCACCAGGCAAGTTGTAATTAGACTGTGAAGAGCTGAAGGTTTGATAGCGAAGGCTTTGAGCTCGTGATTAGACACAGCGCATTTGTGCCTGCCCCACGGCTACCCTGCCCCTTTCAAGAGCAGAAAGCAGAGCTCAGGTCAGGCACTCGGATGCTGCCGCAAACGCTGCTCGTCCCACACAAGAGCAGTGCCCGGTACGCTGCGGCCATACACTGCGCTCCTTCCTCCTCCCCTTACTCRCAACCCACATGTCTGTCTTCGCAGCCCTAGAAAAAAACCACCATTTTCCAGCTTTGAGATGATCTCCAGCTGATAGAAAGCTTTAAGGCTGCAAAGCAATGCTGATTTAGAGCAGCTACTGATCAGCTCCATGTTTTGAAGACCTTGATAATCTTAAGTGTCAACTGTTCTCAATAGCCACGTTGATGATGATAACGGTCCTTTCCATACAGAGGAAACTTCTCCTCTAGGTTCGTAGATCCACTAATGAGGGTTCGGCAAGCCACTGGGGCTTAGAGACCTTGGGAGAGCGTGGCTTGGGATGGATTGCCTTCCCAGCCACAACCCACCTTGCTCAGGGCTGATGGAGGCAGAAGGAGATCTGCCTGGGTTCACCTGAAGCCACCTGATGCAACCCTTCCCGTGGGAGCCAAAACCAGAATGGGTTCACCTTGCAGCTCCATGGTCCAACAGTGCCTTTTGGATCTGCTTGGACAAGCTGCTATTTCTTCCTCATACCAACCAGAATTAAATAGTCTCCTCCTGACAGCCTGCATTCCTGCACAGTCTTCTCAAGAGACACCTAACCTGAAGAGAGAGCGGGCAGAGACAGCTGAGAGCTTCAAAAGAGCTTTCGTTTGACTCTTTCCCCCCCATACACACCATGAGGGATCCCTCTGGAAAGCAAGATTGGAAGATGAAGCCTCCTCTTCCTCCTGAAGCCGTCACCACTGAGGTGAGCAGAGGGACCAGGAGAAGGAGCATGCCTCAACATGGAAGCGAAGGCAGTTCCCCACCACTGAATTAGTCTGATGGAGCTCAAGGAGAAAAACGTAGACAAAAGGGGCTGAGTTTTCCCTTGCAAAATAATTTATTTTGGCAACCATTTTAAGAACAAACACCTTAGAAAAAGCCAAGCTGCACTTATCTGCCGGTCCCCTCTCTGGCCATCATGGGATGGAAGGAGAACAGGGTGAAAACAGCCCATCCCCAGCCACGCACCAACGCCTACGAAAAGGGATAGCATTAAGGGAGGTAAATCGCAGCAAAAAATCTCTCCCTATAGGTAAAGGAGAGGGCTAATTTCCCCCCACCTCAACGTTTTAATAGAGAACCGCGCGCCAACAGGACTCCTGCGCAGGGCAGACAGACCTCGTGGGAGAGCCGCGCGGGAGGTGACAGCGCTGCCACCGAAGCTTGGCAGCCGAATTCTAATGAAATTTAAAAACGCTTCTGACATTTAAGAAAAATCAACAAGCATCTAAAGTGATGAGGGGACCAGGCATATAACTGGCTGAATGTCACATTTAAAGCTAGAAAGATAGCAGCTGCTTTATCTCCTAAAGCAGGTGGTTGGAGTGGTAAATAAGGCACAGAGGGCCAGATTCTGCTCTCGCACCTGCATCCCTCCATTGACTGCCACGGAGCGACTCTGGATTTGCACCAACATGACAGACAGCCAGAATGGGACTGGAGAGTCTATTAAACTTTAATACTTCTGAGCATCAACAACGAGCATGCTACCAGCCCCCTGCCTTGACTCGAAATATCCATACAGGCCACAGCCACACCAGTAAAAATTTATTGATTTAAATTGGCAGTGCCCTTTTTGAATCAGTTGTCGTTCTGACTGATGTACAGATATGAGCAAAAGGACATTGGAAGCATTTTAATGCACTTTTTACTGCATTATCTCTCACCATGATCTTAGCTGCTTCATGGAAATGACTCACATAGCAAGCAGAAGAACCCAATGTAATTAACGACCTGGCAACTCTATAATGATCCTTTCTACATAAAAAGGTCTTCCCTATGCTATGAATAGACTTCAAGTAATTTATTGCAATCCATATAAAGATGAGACTGCTTTGACCTTGGGGATTTTCTTTAAGTTTTTTTTTTTTTTTTTAAACAACCATAATTGCTAAGATTTTAAGTGATAGCAGTTTAAAGAAAAATTTTTAAATGCAATGTGAAAAGTGAGGAGTCATCATGAACAGCGTTCCGAGAGAATATTAACAAGCATCCTCTGCACCACTTAGGGATGAGATTTCAAGTCTAAACAATAGATTTCTTCCATTTCTCACGGGCATTACTCTAATCCTCAATACACTAAAGCACAGATGTAGTTTTCCTCCCACAAGTAGGTCCCAGGAAATTATGAATACGCAGGAAAGCCTGCAGGGAAACCAAGAACAAGCCATTTCACTGCGTTTCCCAGGCTGTCCCATGAAGCCAATGATTTGCCTTTTACAGACCCAACCCAGACGAGCCTCAGCTTTGCACGCATTTGGCCCGTACGCCCTCCTCTAACAGCACAGGGACTTTCTTGCTCACGCAAACACCTTTCCTCCCCCATCCCGAGCCGCCTATGCAGTCCACACGTCAGCGCTCCTTATATTCAGATTGAGCTCAACCACGATTTATTGCCACGGGGCTGTTGGTAAATTGTTAGCTTTATGTCCGACGTGATAGCTTCATATTGGCTTTTACCGTTTGCAGTAAAGCCTTTACTCTTTCCATCTTGCTAACACCTCGCCTGCCCGTGCGCGTTGCTTGCTTTCCCCTTGTTTCTCGTTTCCTCTGGCTCGTGCGCCTTTCATATTCCCCAGTCCCCTGCATTTTCACAGGGAAAGTATCATAGGCAGGTGATTTAAGCAGAAGTTGAGTTCAGTCTATCAGGGCTCTTTTCAAGGTCTTTGAGAGAGGCAGGGACACCTGGAAAGGGGTCAAATCGCATGCTGAATTAGTTGTCGCAGGACATCTAACACGACGTGCTAGAGTGACTTCCACCCTTTGAAGTACCCAAAGCTGTTTTGATTCCTTTCCCAGAGCTTTGGGACTGTCTCGATTACAAGGAAACATGTTGAGCAAAGGAATAAATCTGGCCCAGAGAAGGGTAAGTTGCAGGTCTGGCTGGAAAAAGCTGGGACGGAACAGCTTTCCGTCAGAGAAATGAGATTTGTTGGAAGTGAAACACTCTGCAGAGTCAGGTCTTTTTCTGTAGAAATTTCATTTCACAGAAGCTGTGTGTGGGGGGGTGGAAATAACATCCGATGACTTTGAATCATCCGGCTTTGATACTCCTCAAAATCCGGTGTTTGCATTCTTTGTTTTGAAACAACTTTAACCTCAGACTTGTTTTCCCTCAATTGTTTCCCTTTGTGCTTTGTCAAGTAAGACATAAATGAGCTAATGCAAAACCTAGATGTGTTCCTGCCTGCAGTGTTTTGAAGGCGTGTGGAAAGCCAGCATTTTGCTCCCATTCAAAACAAAATTCAGCCACTCACAGCTGAAAACAGAACTTCCCTGGTGGAAGGGCATAAAAACATCTMTGTATTTCAAAATTCATGCCTCGGATGAGGACAGAGGAGTCACCCTTTCCACCAAGTGGAAATGCTTAAAATAGTCAAGCAGCATCAAAATGACTACAGCAAAACACAATTTTTTTTCACCACTTCTAGGCTAAGTTTTATCATATTAAATATACAGGATTATTTTTTTATATGATTCAAGCTTTAATTAAATGTGAGAATTTTATTTAAGAGAAACAAAGAGAAGCGACAAGTCAATACCCACTATTTTGATTTCAAGTCACTTAAAATGCTGGTAGAAGCGATCAGGCTCAGCATGAGCTAAAAAGCATCTTCCAGAAGAAAGTTATTTCTCAAAAAAAACGACAAAAAAAAGCCCTCTGCCATCCTGCTTCCTATTGACTATCAGATCACATCACTTACAATCGCTACCATATCTCACATTAAAAAATTAAGTCCATAACTGCAGAGAAACATCTACCCATTTCTTTTATAGCTTCTTGCCACAACGAGCTATATATCTCCATTATCACGGCGCTATCAGCAAGACACAATAGATCTGAGCTCGCATCGTAAATAACGCTTTCATGTAACAAAGTTATGCTTAGGAGTACAGGCATAAATTAACACTCAGCCATGTAACTCTAAATAGTATTTTAGGCCTTGTCAGAAACCAATTATGCAAAATATCCTCCTTGCAAAGATCTGCTCGTGATACTTCAAAGCATTACCTCATTTCAACCACCGTGGACAAGGCACAGGGCTGTGAATCAGGAGCTGAGGGCTTAGCTGGGGGATGCTTGGACGATTAAACCCTCTGAAGTCATCTAATTACTGACATCATCGCTTGAAAGCATCTGTACCCCTTCCAAAAAAAAAAAAAATTTCTAATTTGTCATTTCTATGCCGGTAATGAAGATGCCTCCACCCAGATCCGAGCCTGTTATCCCAAGTCACTGAATATCCCAAAATCTAAATAAACAGGAGGGACTACCGGGAGCGAGCTTTGCAAGGTTTAATAAAAGATATTGCCAATAAAGCTTGCGCTGCCGGTATCTTTTCACCATTTTGGCTGCAACCCAGAGGACTACAACATAGCCTTATTTCAGCCGGGAACCAAGGCACATGAAGATTAAACGCCTTTCTCAAGGTCACACGCAACCCGGTGGGAGAGGTGGGGAAAAATGAGAAGCATCCTTTATCTTTCCATCCCAGGTTGGATATCCAAAACTGGAACCAGTAAGAAATCACTAGCTGGCTGGAAAAAGCTTGGCTGCTTTCCGTTCAAGTGAGGAATGGGTATGAAAATCCCTAAGGATGTTTACTAAAGTCCCTGGCAATTGTTTATCAACACGCATTTAATTGTCCCAAATACCSTGTGCCTAAGAAACCTGCAGTTTTTGGTTTTTTCTCCTTTATTACGATGCTCCTACCTCACCCAGCAGCCATTCAGATTTTAAGATTTCCATGATCCTCCCCAAGCACGGCTCCCGTTGATCCGCGGACACTTCTTTTGGCCAGCTGAAGCCATCTCCTCCTGGCCACGTCGGCTGCTCGCGCCTCCCTCAACTCGCAAGAGTTTGCTGCAAATCTGATARCAGATGTGATTTCCAGCTGGGTCTATAGACCGACCGCAGCAGGTTCATTAATAACAATTATTAAGTGCTTTATGTTACAAATTAGACCTGTAGGAATACAAAAAAATATCCAGCCGCTTGGTTTACAGTCCCTTGTTGGAAAGAACTGTAAATTCGCATTATCACAACACTATCACCATGGCAAAATGGGTATAGGAACTCATCATAAATAATGCTTTAAAATAGCTAAATCATCATTGGATGCAAGAGCGCAAATTAGTACCCATATGCAACGCCACGGAAGGCCTCAGCTAACAGCTTCCATGCATCAGCCAGCCAACGCACAGATTTTTGGAAGTTGCGTGGAGAGCATCTTCCTTTTGCTGCTTCCTAACACCCTGACAGTACCAGAAGCTGCACCAGAAACAACAACCACATCGGTCTGGGCATTTTGCTTAGTATATATACAGCAACTTCATGCCAATAACCTTTGGGAATTGATAGGTCGGGCAACGGAGGAGTTGGTAAAACGATGGAGGGAAGAAACAAATAGCTCCCAGCCATGCCCTCAAGAGCTGCCATGACTCCACAGGCAGGCTGAGAAGAGATGCAGATACCCAGGCAGCCAACACCAGCTGGAAAATGCAGAGAAGCAGGGTTTGCTGCAGCATGACAGGAGGCCAGACTAGGAAAAAAAAAAAAAAAAGAAGTTCATTCCATTATTTCATTCCCCACCCTAAGGGACAGCCTGGAGASATGCTGGGGCAGAGCGGAGAAGCTCCTCCTGCTCCATCCTCCTACTAATCAGCTTCAGCTCCCCAGTGCGTGGCACGATGGCACCAAGAAAGAGGGCAAAAGACTCAAAACCAAAAGAAACCTAGCCTTCTGCCCACAAAGAAGGATGGGAAAAATCACTTCCAGTCTCCTCACCTGACAGTCCCCTACTTTGTTTCAGAAAAGCAATTTTTCCCAGGGAACCTCGCTCCTCTCGAGGGTGCACCGAACACAGATAAAATGGACCTGCGTGCGCAAGAAGAGATGCCGAGGCCACAGATCCCACTAGGGATATCTCAGGCATTTATTTTCAGTCGCTTCTGCCCAGGGCTGGATGCGAGGCAGCAGAGAAGAGGGAGCTTATTCATGCCATTACTGGGCCCTTGAGGCATCCGGTTCCCCCCACCATGAAAATTTTAATAAAACTGGTGCATCGACTTTCAATTAGAAGGCCGTAAAACGGTTCATTTTCATCTGTTTGTTGCACAGTAACACAGATCCTCGGGAGAAAACAGCGCCTTTTCCAGACTGTCTGCGACGCAGAGAGCATTAATTGAATATTCTGTTGAAACCACCTTCAATTAGTGCCTCCAAGTTTTGCATGACATTCATCACTGCAACTCACCCAATTCTGCATGCAGCACGTTTGGGGTTTCGTGACGCGCACATCACATTAACTCACAGCATTATCCCCGAAAATAACAATTTTATTTGCTAATGAGATGCTAGCCAGTATAGGGTAAGCTGCTGCTGCTGCACAAGGCGACGGCTTCCCGGTCTCGATGGCATAAAGCAGAATGGGTTCCCCAACCACAGAATAACCAGCGTTGATAATAAATTCCTCATGCTAACCCAAACCATACCATTGCTCTTCCAGTTTCTCTGTGTGGGGAAGTTGAGGCCACCCCTACRGCTGATGTTATAATAGAGATGCAGCACCCTTCATTATAGTTCCCCCAGCAGCCCGGAAACTAAAATTAAGTGCATTCACATCCCAGATGGGATTCAAGCTATAAATGTTTGTCCTATGGATTCTGAGGCACCACCAAGCCCTAAACTTCCTTTCATGGCCATACTTTAGGACAAAGTTCAAGCCGAGTGCTGGCCAGGAGACAGATGCAAGGACAAAAAAAAAAAAAAATCTCACTCCAGTTACTACTTCTGCTGGCTCCAGCCTCACCCACACCGAGGGATGGCTGAAGCCATCCATCCCAGCTCCGATTTCTCCCAACAACCAAAGGAGTTTTGCTGCAAACGCTGCCCCAGCCTCATTCAGTTCACAAACGAGTCCCCGCTGCGATACCCAAAGCTCCGCAGAGCTGCCATGCTGCTCTCCCCTACCTCACTCGGCACGGAGCAGAGATGCTGGAAGATATTCTGGTGGAAAGGTGCTTTCATCTTTTCTCCAAAAAAAAAAAAAAAAAAGCCTGTTTCAAATTTTGTATGCATCTCTGCTGACTGGGGGGGGATCTTTTTCTGCTGAGTCCTAATACGCAGCGACCTCCTTTCCACTCATTTCACCAACTGCCAGAGTCTCTCCAAACGTTGATGCAAAAGGCAGAGGGGAGCCAAGGGCTTTGTCAGGCACCAGGAGCTTGCAACCAAATAGCCCACAACAGCAGAATTGATGGGACCGAGGAGACTTAAAGGACGCGTGGATGGGGGATTTAGACACGTTACACATGGCTGCGCACCCCGTATACCATAGAAACGTTCAGTTGGTTTAGGTCATTGTATAGCATCGGGGAAGCAGCATAGCTTAGAAGGATGAGCCATGCAAGCAGGATGCATCACTTCCCTGTGRCACAGCCTCAGTTTCCCCAACTTTAAGAAAGCTGAAGCATTGTAAAAAAAAAAAAAGTGGAGAAGACTTTGTAGAGCATACTGTCATCTACCAAGGTGACGTGCTATATTAGCAAGGTGATATTAATAAGCAGATCTTACGTGCAAAGTTTTACATACAAAATTGCATGACGTTTAACCTTGTGTCAAGTGCACAGCAAGCTGATTTGTTTAATTACAGGGTGGTGTGTTTTTTTTTTTATTTTTTTTTCCCCTGCTGCAACTCCATCATTAGCTTCAGCCAACAAATCACTGGAAGGCTGCAGGCGAGGAGGGGAGCAAAAAAGGGTCCATAGGTATACATCTAACATCCACGTGCAATTAGCAGCTATGCACGCCGGCAGCGCGCGTGAGGGTAGTTGGCCACTTAGATGAGCAATTACCAAGGCTACGCCGCGCGTGCACTGATTGAGGTCCCCTCCCAGCACCAAATCGCTGCTCAAGCCTCAGGCTGAGCGGTTGCAGCGCGAAGCTGCTGTGACATTTAAAGGCTCAGCGCGGGGCAAATTTCACTTATTGTACATAAACCATCCACATCTGCATTTTCACCAGGGTTTGGAGTTGGGCTTTTGGCTTCCACCGAAGATGCAGAGAAAACACACGTCTGCTTCAAGAAAATCCCAAATACAACAGCAACCCGAGTGCTTTTGAGAAACCCCGCACACCGGCCAACATTTTATTTTTAATTGTTTCTTAACTTTCTATCTGCAGAGCACTCTGATATAATCAGGTACTCTGCACAGGGAATTAGCAGGCTTATATCCCGTGGATCCAATCAGGAAAGTCTATCAGCAAAACATACTTATGTTGATACAGCTATTATAATCTGCATAATTCTTCTGAGTTCACATACTTAATGGATAGCAAACAGAGTCATTACTGCTGCAACTTACATCCATAGGATCTCTATGAGCCATTCACTGCAGTGTTTTTTATTATTCATAGCTTTAGTTATTGATTTTCAGGAGAAGATACATGCTTTTAAGCACCATAAAAGCAAGAGAGGAAAACAAATAGCACTATTCCAAGATTAATACGCTGCTCATAATAAAAGTATGGCTGTCACATTGCACTGTGTATAGCTGATGGAGCCTTGACAAATTCCATGCAAAATGGCTGAGTTGCTTAAGAAGCTTGTTAAATAATTTAAAGGCAAGTTTTACTGGAGGCAGGAAAGTTCTTCCCCAAATCTACTTTCTTAGATTTATGAGCTAGGAGTATGTTAATCAACCCGAGTGCAGGATTCAGCCGGGATGTTTCCTCCCAACAGGGCACAGCCTGGGTGGAGGGTTTAAGCAGGGATATACGATATGATAAAGTGTGGTCCCTGTGTGGTTCATGTCTGCGAGGTCTCCAAGCCACGGTCCGGCGGACACGCTTGGAGGCCATGGTGATCCGTGCTCATCAAACCACGGGGCACCAGAAATCCTCTAAGGGGGACTCGTATACCCGGACAGCGTCAGGACCGCTCATCCTGCCCCTTCCCACCTCTCCAACGCAGGATTTATCTCAAACCCAGACAACTTGATTACACCTCAAGATCCCCCCAGGGTCAGGACTGGCTACAGCCTCTTTCCCTCGTGCCCCGATGCATTTGCATAGCGAACTCATCTATCAGCACAGACCCTCCCAGGAGGTACGAGAGATGCACAGGGACATCTTCAGCCTGTAGAGTCCAGAACTGGCACTGGGAAGGGCTGGCCAACTCTTGAGCATCTCAGCATGACAACAGTTCTTTTATTGCCTTGTTCTCCCTGACAGGCAGAAAGCTGCACTGCTAAATCAACCAGGTAGATCAGAGCGATCGTCCCTAGCAGAAAGACTCCCAGCTTCAGGATATTTACGTGAGGAATAGCTTCCAGTGCCCAAGAGCCCCTTCAAAATCGACATCACAGGACAGCGAGCACAAAGCCAAGCTCAAAGCCGGCGGAGCATCGCAGAAAAGCAACACCACGCTTGTTTGTTCACTTAAAGGCTCACGTAGGAGGCAAAGGACTGTCCAAATTACAACATTTCTATAGCAACTCGGGTCCCACCATGGTCTTTTTGTTCCAGACACTGTACAGACTGTCTCCGTATTAATAACCCTGCTTCCCAAGGAGGCAGGAAACAAGAAAAACACCCACAAAAATCAAATGTAAGGAGTCAGGCTGCTCTAATACCTAGGCAAGGAAGGATGCAGCTAGGGGAAGGCTCTGCAATAGCCTGCAAAACACCAGTACTCAGTGTAGGCACCTAAAGGACCTTATAACCAGCCTTCCAGGGCTGTGCTGGGGATGCTTTGTAGCTCATGTCAGAGCTCCAGTCATGAAAATCATCCCAACAGCTTCACACTCCCCTCTTCCAAGTCCACAGAAGAAGGGTTGGGTGTCTAAGTCTTCCAAACTTGATCTCCAAGTTCCTACTTTAATGAACAAGTCCATTTATTTGCAGCATTTAGGCAGACCCGACTGCTGAAGCGCTGCGATGCTGCACTTGTAAGATGCTGTGCTGTTTGGAGGACGAGTAACACAGGCAACAGCCCCAATTTTGCTATGGGGAATGATCAAGGATGGGATTTCTGTGACCCGCCTTCCCCATCCACCTAAGCAAGCTGTTCCTGCCTTTTTTTTTAGGGGGGAGAAAGGGAGTGGAAATCAGCCCGGGGATGAAGCTGCTTGCTCTGACAGCACCTTGCCACGCCATCACCTCTTGCATCCGAATTGCAAGAAGAGGAATCGCACCTTAAGTCATTTCCCACATAGGAAACTGTTGTCAAAATGGGGAATTGCAGATATTTTTCCTCATCCCAGCCAGCAGCAGCTATCCCTCCCCCGTAATAGCAGAGCCATCGAAGCCACTGCCAGAGATGAAGGAGCAGGTTTTACTGTCCTGGGAGGAGCTCTAGCAGACAGCACGCTYGAGCCAGTTCATTTTTTCCTGCATCATTTACATCCACCCCCATTTAAAACTTCCAGGCGGCTGTAACTTTCATAAAGCATCTTCGCGGAGACATCGCCTTTCCCAAGAGCAGCCCTTTAAACAAAGCACTAGTTAACTAAGCCGGGTGTAAATATTTAAGGACCCCAGAAATTCTTCCCTGTCCCACCCCCATGCTTGCAAGCAGGAAAATTGGTGATCTGAATGAAGCCAGGTCCTTGAGAAAGGCAAAGTGTCTCAGGCAGGTGAATTTAACCCCAAATTTCAGCCATTTGGGAGGACTCTCATCCCCGAGGGCGGGCGGGGGCTGGTTTGTACACAATCCTTACACCGCATGCTCTGTTCTGCATTTATCCATGAATAATAAGCTGTCAGATTCCTGGTTCGTACCCATTATGAATTAATCTCTTTTAATTGGCCATGCTTCCCAACACAACTCGGGAAGAATCGCTCCCCACGGGTCCTTTACACCACAAGGTTATATGGCACCGAAGAGTTAGTACCTGCCGAAGGACCCCACCACCCCCCTCCCACCCGCAATAAAAAAAGCCCGTGGGGGAACGGAGACATTTGTCACCACCGGCATCATGATTAAAACGCTTTGACATCGCTCCGGCAGCTCAGCATCCTCCAGCTCTGGTACCCTAACGTAAGGGCAGGCTGCTCAGCCCATGCAACAGCTTGCAGAAACTCCTCTCCCCAAAAATCTCTTTTGAAGAGGGAAGGGGAACTAAAGCAGATGGAGAGGGCTGGAGGCAAGGGGGAAACCGAGGCACGAGGCTTTAAGTGCCATGTGGCGAGCGTGGTGTGCTCCAGCGAAGGAGGAGGAGGTTGGAAACCTCTTGGAGGTTTAATGTTGGAACAGGAGAAGTCAGGCTCTGCCATTCAGCTTTGTTAACCCCRAGAGCTCAAGCTCTCCCTCGCAGACGTGTATTTTGGAGCATGCCTAGGAAGCAGCAACAGTTTGCAAAACCCACATTTTTGTCTCATTCGCAAAAAAAAAAAAAAATCAGACCTGCTTCATTATTTATTCATACCCATCTAACCTATGGTACTGGGTACCGCTGCTTGTTTAACACATGTATTTACACCGTACCACACCGAAGCAGGGGTGGGAGCACCCAGGCAATAAGGAACGCAGCACAACCCTGGGTGCAAGCAGCTCCAGCACCCAGAAACGCCCCTGGCTGCACAGCGATGCCAGGGATGCTCCAAGGCAGGACAGAGACCGGCACTACGCCTCTGCTTCCCGGGGGATTCAGGCTACAAAGATCCCCTTAACAGAGTCTTTTCCAAAAAGGATGCTTTAATTTGAAACAAGGAGGTTTTGATTAAACCAAGTTTTCCTTGCTGCTCTATCTTCCTGCAGTACCCACACACAACTAAAAGACATTCTCAGAACTGACATAGTTTGGGCAATTTTTACAATATTGCAAGATCCTCCACCCAGGAGGAACAATTTCATCCCAGACCGCGTTCCCACCCCACGGGTGGGAGCATCCCAGGCCTCCTGGTTTGATTTTTTGGGTTGTGTTTTTTTTTTTTGGGGGGGTGTGTGTGTGTGTGTCTTCCCATGAGCTACAACCAGACACARAGGAGAAACAGAAAAAGCCCCAACAGGTTTTGTATTTTCCAGCCAGGGAGTTTCTCAGCCCCAAACATCCCTTCCACGTTTAACCAAGCAACACAAATATCATCACTCGGGATGAACAAATCTTGCAGCAACGCCTTCCCACAACGTTTCCAACACCAYGACCTGGATGCACCCAACGAGGTCCCCCACCACCGAGCGGGGACCCCTCCAAGCCCCCTGCCCGACTCCCGACACGGCTGCGAGAGGATTTTTATAATTGTTCTGACCTTGACGGCAGAGAGGGCTCGTTCCTGCCGCCGTCCCGCGTCTCCCTGCGTGGGCTCTCCACGAGGGGCTTTGGGGAGCCCCTTGTACAGGGAAAAGGAGGGGAGGGGATCACCAGGCACCTCCTTAGTCACAACAAATAGACATTCACATCTTTTTTTTTTTTTTTAAATCCACAAAACATTTCAGCCCAACACCAAGGCCAACGTTACAAGCAGGAGCCCCTCCCCACATCCACAGAGAAACGATAAGGAGCTGCTGCTGCTCCCCCAGCCCCTTTTGTACCCCCAGCCCCACCACAGGTGAGCGGCATCACCCCCGCTTCCCTCCTAATTAATTCCTGGCTGTAAATTGTAGGCAATCATCCCCCATCCCTATTTGACCCCCATGCACCTTTTTTTTTTTTCTTCTTTTCTTGTTTTCCTTCCTTTTTTTTTTTTTTTTCATACCAAAGATAACAACAAAAATAAATACAATTTCCCATCGCTATCAACTTCTGTTGCTCTTAACACCTATGAAATAAAGCCAGCGCGGGGCTGCACGCTTTTTCCAATGCATGCAAAAAAAAACCAAACCAAACAAACAAACAAACAAAAAAAACTGGGCGGGGGGCGGAACTTTTTCCCCTGTCTCGCGCGGGGCTGCAAACTTTCCGGATTTTTTAAAATCTTCACGGATTTTTTTTAAATCCTAACGGGAGCCCTGCCGTGAGTCCTCCCGCCCGCCAAGGGGCGCTGTGGGGAGAGAGCGCGAGGCCACCGCCAGGCCGCTCTACTCGGCGGGGAGGGGGGGTACCGGAAGTGGTGGCGGAAGTGGCGGCCGGTGCCGGGGAGGCTTTGCCGCGGTGCCGGTCATCAGCCCCGGGCGGTGAGTCTGGTGGGGTCGGTCTCCTTCTGTCGGTACCGGCTGGGTAYGGCCCGGTGTCCCGCAGCAGCGTGAGCTCGGGAACCTGTAGAGTGACCCTGGTGAGGAGCCTGGTCTGTTGGGCCCCAGCGCCCGGTCGGTTGGGCCCTGATGAGCTCCAGTGCCCGGTGAGGGGCCCGCTCGGTTGGGCCCTGGTGAGCCCCAGTGCCCGGTGAGGGGCCCGCT
>JAYKAV010000334.1:1745486-1835634 GCA_035582835.1 Phoebastria nigripes | reverse complement strand
GGTTGGGCCCTGGTGAGCCCCAGTGCCCGGTGAGGGGCCCGGTCAGTTGGGCCCTGGTGCCCGGTAAGGACGCTGGTTGGTTGAGCTCTGACAAGCCCCGGTGCTCGGTGAGGAGCCCGGTTGGTTGAGCCTTGACAAACCCTGCTGTCCGGCTATTGAGGCAGGAGCCGGCAGAGCCCCAGGGCAGCTCCCAGCCCCACCATGCCAGGCCAGGGGCCATCAGGGGTCCGTCGGGCACTGGTGGCGCTGGTGGCCACGCTGGGCTGGTTGCTGGCCCTGCGGCTGCTGCTTGACCTGCGGGTGCTGGGGCTGCTCTGTGGGGTGCTGGCAGCGCTGGGTGGCTGGCTGGGCCCCCGGGCCCTCAGTCCCCCTGGCCGGCAGCTGCGGTTGGAGCGCTTCGTCAGCTCCCTACGGCCCCCGCCTCACTGCCCGTCAGCTGAGGGGCGGCTGGAGAGGGAGATCGCCGGCACCGTCCGCAAAGTGGTGCGGGACTTTGTCGCCTCCTGGTACCGCACCGTCAGCAGCGAGCCGGCCTTCGAGGCTGAGGTAGAGAAGGCCATGATGGGCCTGGCCGCCGAGCTGAGGCGGCGGATGGGGCGAGTGGACCGCCAAGCTCTGGCCCACCGCCTCCTCCTCCTCTGCGGCCATCACTTGCAGAGCTACCTGCAGGCTCATGAGGCCCTGAGGGGCGATCCAGAGGGTGGCCGGACCCTGTGGCGGGAGTACAGCCGGCTGGCGGGGCCGCACCCTGCCCTCTGCAGCCCAGCAGCTGAGGTGGGCTATGCCCGGGCTGCTGTGGAGACGCTGCTGCGGGCGTTGGTGCCCCGACCCCACCTGGAGACGCGGACGGGACGCTTCGTGGTGGTGGAGCTGGTCACCTGCAACGTGCTGCTGCCAGCCATTAGGAAGATGGCCGATCCTGACTGGATCAACCTGCTGATCATCGGGGCTTTCTCCAAGAAGCCTCGGGGTGAGGAGCCACCCCCTGCACCCCCAGTGCCTGATGTCTTGCCCTTCACAGTGCAGACGGACACCGCCCCTGCCGGGCTGCCCCCCTCCCCGAGGGCTACGGAGGTGCCTGGGCGAGAGGCAGGGGCTGCTGGCGAGGAAGGAGAGGACCCAGCGAGCGGGCTGTGCCACACAGAGGAGCCCTTCCTCCGCCCACGAGCCCTGGGCTCCCTCTTCCCCTGCGAGGGTTTGGAGCTAGAGTCCCCCGCGCCCGATGCGGGCCAGGACACGGACCTGCTGGCACCATCGCCTGCGGGGGAGTTCCTCGATGAACCCCTCCAGGACACCTCCACTGTGCTGGAGGGACCGGCCACTTCGGAAGATGGCATGGGGGACCTGGAGGAGGGCATTGCCACCAGCTTGGATGCTGGCCTGCTTCCCACCTCTGCTTTTGCGCTGAGCTCCTGCCCTGACATCCAGATCGACCCGGCAGTTGAGAAGGAAGAGGAAAGCCCGTCTGTCCTCAAAAAGTCCTCTTCGCAGAGGCCCTCCAGCTTGGGGAAAGATCTGGGGGCAGCAGAGGGCCCACCACAAAGCTCCCCAGAGCCAGGGCAGATTCTGCCCCTGCTCTCATCCTCCCCAACGGCTTCCATCAGCACCTTCAGCTTTGAGCCCCTCAGCAGCCCTGACGGGCCGGTCGTCATCCAGAACCTGCGGATAACCGGGACCATCACTGCCCGAGAGCACAGCGGGACTGGCTTCCACCCCTACACCCTGTACACCGTCAAGGTAAAGACTCCCCCGGTGGTCACCCCTTTTCCAAGATCCCAGCCCTGCCAGGGGACTACGGGCTGCTGTTTGGAGATGAGGATTTGTGCTGTGTGTGGCTTGACAACAAATTTTGTCTGGCAGCGGGGGAATATCAGGTGCAGTGTTTTCCCTGTAGCTGTTTGGGTGCGGGATAGGGGTTCCCACTCTTGGCCAAGGGTCGTGTGGGGCTGGTTGAGGCTTTTGTACCCTGTTTTCACCATTCCCTTCGTTGTGAGGGATTCATGTGCTGTGCAGCYCCTGTTCCTCAGGAAGGGTGGTCAATCTGAGGAATTGCTGGGTGGGACCTGTGTAGGGTCTGGGGACTGTGGGGCCAACAGGGACCACAGCACATCAGGATTGTTTTGGGGTCTGTAAGGATTACTGACTGTTGCCTTACTTCTCAGTATGAGACAGCCCTGGAGGGTGAGAGCGCAGGCAGCCTTCAGCAAATGGCTTACCACACCGTGAACCGCCGTTACCGGGAGTTCCTCAACCTGCAGACCAGACTGGAGGAGAAACCGGAGCTCCGCAAGTTCCTGAAAAGTCAGTGYCTGCATTAGCTTCCTGAGAAAATACTTCTCCCTCTCACCCCAGTCCATGCTCCTCTGCTCTGAGGGTATCCTGTCCTGCCTGTGCAGCTCTGGATGCTGGGCCGTTTGTGATGCCCATGTCCTTGTTCTGTGCAGAGCTGGCTAGAGGAGAAATTTATTTCTTTTGGCAGCAAATTCCAGTGTTTCAAAACATCCTTGTTGCCGTTCAGATCACGCTTTGTTTTGTGGTTTTGCACCTTAGCGATGAATAGAAACACTGGTATCTGCAAGTGTCTTGTTTGCATATAAGAAAGTAGAGTAATATGTGTTGAATGTAAGCTTTTTTTAAAAAGAAAACAATGTTTCTTCTGATGCTACCTATGTATAAAACTTCATTGAATTTAGCATGTTCCTACATAATCCTTTGGTTTTGACTGGAAAACTGCTTTGAGAATTTTTGAGCTCTTTAAGTGATCTAGAGTCCTTGTGCTAAACTGGTGTTCTTGCTGCTTTAACGTTAAAGGCATGGATGATATGATATCAGCAGTAAGTTCTGTATGGATTTAAGGTCTGATTTATCCACGCTGGTTTGAGGGGCGTATTATCTTGGGCTAATGCTGGGCAGTGTGTAGTGGCAGTCTAAAGCATGAGAGCATTAAGATTTTAGAACAACTGTTCCAGTTTTCTCAAGCTTGCTGATGGGTTTGTTTCCTTTGTAGATATCAAAGGCCCGAAGAAACTGTTCCCTGATCTCCCATTTGGAAACATGGACAGCGATAAAGTGGAAGCCAGAAAAAGTCTGCTAGAATCTTTCTTGAAGGTGAGATACTCGCTTGTGTGCCCCTGTGAGCTAGAAAGCAGCGCTCAGGACAGCTCTGGACTGACAGACAGTGGAGCACATCGGATCTCTTCCACCTGCACTTTACATGATCAGGCTGGGAAATTGCTTTGAAAAAGATCTAAAGCTACATCTTTCCTTGCAGCAATTGTGTGCAGTCCCTGAGATTGCAAACAGTGAGGAGGTGCAGGAGTTCCTCGCCCTGAACACCGACGCCAGGATCGCGTTCGTCAAGAAGCCCTTCGTTGTCTCCAGGATAGACAAGGTAGACAAGTGGGAAACTGGTTATCTGAATGGCTTTTGACTGCACCTAGACATGCCTCTTGGGCTTCAATGTCTACATATATGGCTGCGGCAGTAGTAGCCAAAAAACTCGAACGCTCTCTGTGTAGCTGGGCTTGGCTTGCCCAGAAAGCCATAGAGCTAGGAGGAGTCAGAGCCCATCTCAAAGAGCCCGGGGGTTATCACGGAAAATAGAGGGAGCGCAAGTCTGAAAACTCTTAATTCATATTCAAGGAATAGGAATATATTCAGTAATTGACGGCACTGCTGGCTTTTGCAGATCGTGGTCAATGCCATTGTGGACACCTTGAAGACGGCGTTCCCCAGGTCAGAGCCCCAGAGCCCCACAGAGGATCTTAGTGAGTCTGAAGTGGATGGCAAATCTCAGACAGATGGGAAGAAGGCTAACAAGTAAGGGCTCCTTCGACTTCCCCTGCGCTTTATGCAGAACATGGACTCTGTACATAAACTGGCTCTATTGCGGGGACATAGTGACTTGGTGCTTTACCTGTTGCGGATAATACATTGCTGTCGTACTGTAGCTGAATTGCTTTCTCTTTCACATACTGAGCAAGGGTATTTGAGTTCCTGTTTGGATAAAGGATTTTCTTAGAATGCTCAGGTTTTCACAGAAGGTGGGTTTCCTCTGGAGGGAGCTGTGAGGTGATGGCATTTGCTGGAAAAGATGTTGATGCTCCTGGAGAATTGCTTTTTACCCTTAAACGTGTGCATGACCTATCTATGTGGTGAGTCACTGCAAAATACAGCTATAAGTTGTCTACCTGAAGGTTCACCCCTGCCTTTCCCGTGTGTTTCACGCAGTGGCATGCCACCTTGCCCAGCAAACGTTTGCGTATTTATTTAGGAGTAGTGTTTAAGGTCATTGCACGTATGTTGCTCACCAAGTGTTTATTTGGTGTTGCTGGCAGTGACGAGACCCATCGTGCTCATCAGTGATCCTTCCCTTACAGAAGAGAAGGTTTCTGCACGAGTATGGCTTTTTTCTGGAAAAGAGATGTTTTGCTAGAAAAAGCTGCTTTGGACAAAAAGACAAACCAAAAAAGTACAAGTTTTGAAGCGTCTTGGCCGAAAAGGACATTCCTTAATGATAAACAGGCTATTTTACAATTTGTCCCGCAATCCCAAATGCCCTTTCATATCCTCCTTTCCATGTGTGCATGTTTATAATTGCATTTCACAATCCTGCTGAGTATGTTTCATCTCAGAGGCTTTTCTGAACACTTTCCTGTGTATGCTGCAATGCTCACGCCTCGCTGAAAAGAAGTGCCTACCTCTGCCTGTAAGCTTATCTGTAACATACCTGATGCAGAAGGTGTATGTACCTGGTGGATGTTGGAAAGCCTTGGCTAGGCCCATGTGTAGTTGAGGAAAAGTGCTTTAATGCTTTTGTTGCATGGTTTTACTGCCACCTCTCAGTTATCCTGGGGGCAGGTGCTTTTTTGAACCACTTTAGGTCTAATCAGACTTCTTAGCTTGGACATGACGCTGGCCAAAGGTATTTGGTCCAGGTTCTTGGCTGAGGCTGGGAAACTCTTTACTCACAGCTTGCGGAGAAAACCCTGACTGTGCCGTGTCTCTCCTCTTCAGGTCCAGGCTGAGGTTCTCATCCAGTAAAATTGCTCCAGTGCTGAGTGTGAGTGAAGTGCATGACAGGATCGTGTACTCTATCAGGGAAGGCAGCGCTGTAAGTTCAGATCCCTCTTGCAATCCTTTCATGATCCTAATCATTGCCCTGTTTGGGTGCTGGCTTGGAATAATCCAGGTGCACGGGGGTTGTGGCTGCTGCAGCCTTGTTCCCGCGTGCCAGGTCTTTGCAGAAAGGCAATAAGCAGCCCTAGTCATGCTGTTGGCTACAGCAAGGTGCAAACCAGGTGGTGGGAGGCTGTCTGGGTAGTGGAGATCTCGTATGTGTGTTCAGCTCTGGCTGTGTGCAGCTCACTGCTGTGGTACTAATACACCGGTGCTTTTCTAGGTCTCTGGCACCCTGTCGCTGGCTGCTATGGAGTCCTTCATCCAGAAGCAGGAGAAGCTGCTGGAGGCAGTCCCCAGCAAAGCTCCCGAAGGCGAGGGGGGCAGAGAAGCTAAGGAAAGCTCCGTGCAGGAGGATATGGACGGGCTGGGCACATCAGAACAGGGGACACATCTGGACACAGGCTCTGGTGAGCTCAGCCCCTCTATTAGTGCTTCACCGTATCTCTCTTGGTACTGCAACAACTCCAACATCTGCAGGCTCAGCTTGCAAGGTCTTCAGTATGAGGACCTGGTCTCCTGTCTGCTGCACCTTGATTAAAGGGAAGGCAGACTGACTTTTTCCAGTCCTGTTAGGTGATTGCTCTGGTCTGTATTGCTATTGGAAGCAAATTGGGTCTTGGCTCAGTTATGTCAGTGTAGATCTTCACCTTAGCGTATGCAGTACAGTTACTGCAGAAATAAGTTTCTTAAGGACACACTGCTTAAACTGCCAATGTTGTAAAATCAAGCTCTTAGAAACTGATAAATGGCAAAATTACGGTTTCTTGGTAGTCTCAAGTTAGCCTTGATATCTCCATGCACTATAAAAGGACCTTTTGAGATTCAGTGAAGTTTGGATAGATTTGGTGGGAATAGCAAATAAGTAATCCCAGTTCAAGGAATGATGTTCCCTTTCTGAATATAGATCCCTCCTCTGAAGCACGGGGTTGCTACGGCCTCTTAGACGGGTTACAAGACTATCCTGAATGCGAGCGAAAACATGTTCTCTAATCTTTTTCTTGGAATAGTTGAGCTGTATCAGCTGGAACTTTCCAAAAATTTCAGTCCAGTGGTTCAAGTTTGGCAAGCTCTGACTGAAAGCACATGCTCATGACAGGATGGGTCTGGTATTCTGAAACCTAGCCTGTGCTACCAGCTTTGCCTATAATCTTTGAACACATGCCCGCAGTTGTTTTGGGGGCTGCTGGAGAGCAGGACTGGAATTGGAGACCAGCACTCTGCACAGAGCACAAGAGATACAGGCAGGCCAAGTTAGCTGAACTCCTAAGGAAATTTAATGTAAATGATGTCAAATGCCTGCAGGTCTGTGATGCTTCAGAGCCGAGACAGGGCAGGCTGGTCTGGCAGGGTAAGGGGAATGAATGTCTGGGGAGCGGCTAGCTTAAAAGGCAACCAGTGTCCCTATCTGCTCACCGGGTGACTTCTTGGAAGAGGTTGGCCAGCAGCTCTCTGAGGAAGGGGACTTGGATGCTACGGGAATAAACAGAGCTTGCTGATGATGCTCTTTGTATGGGGTTATGGTGAAGCTAAACAGCCTCGTCCAGTTTTTGCACAGGGAAGTCAAGTCTTAAAGGGCAAAGCAAGCGAGGATTAACTTGTGCATGGCCCAGAGCAAGAGGCGGCAAATGCACTCACATGCCCTGTCTTTTCCAAGTGAAACGGCCTGGAGTTAATTAGTCCAGCTCGTACGCAGCAGGGAGAGGAAGAGGAGAGAAGGAGATGTGCTGGGGTCCAGAATCCCTCTCCTCTTTATCTCCAGCAGTAAATTGTGTGTGAACAGACTCGTTGGCTCTCTGTAGGCAGAGAGTGGTTGAAAGGTCAGGCGTCAGGGAGGGTCAGAGTAGGGGACGCTGCTGTACAGGACCTCACTCTGCCAACAGAGCCGATGCAGTAGCCTCAGGTTGGGGCACTGGCCTAGGAGTGGTTGTCTCAGGCAGGTTTGTGGTACATTAATAAGCTTGTTCTGCGTAACACCTCTGATGCTTTGGGGCCAAGCAGCATAAAAGTAATTCTCTAGCAAGTTAGAATCTGTTTACGCCGTAGGCTTTGACATCCTCCTGAGGATCGGAGAGAGGTTTTGCTGTCCCAGGTCTGTGTCACCAGGGATATGTGGGCCTGTGTGTGGGTTTTTGTCTGAACTGATGCATCTGGTTTATCCAGATGTGGTTTATCTGTCTTCCTGCTGAGACTTGGACCTGCCACACGATGGCAGCCTGCAGACACCGACCGGAGTCTTGCGCCTGGAAAACTGCACGTTGGAAGTGGGGAAAGTGTTGGTGAAGACTAGGAGAATAGTCCTCAGCAATGTACCTTTCTCCTGGATACAGTCACTGCCTTCTTTCTCACCTGTTTTGGGCACACTGCCATCCCCGTGTGTGGACTGGGGTTTGATAATCCTTCGGCTTAACTGAGAAGGAACTGAGCACTCGGAGCAGCCACGTTCTGGTCTGGTGTGCCCCTTGGTAGGGAGGTTGGGGCTGCTTGGATGAAAGTGGAAATGAAAGAGAGTGATCGGGGCAGGAGCCTGGGAGAGCAGGCTCCTCAGGCTGGCTGTGCCACAGCAGGTCATCTGTGTGTGGCACAAGGTGCTAGGCTGGGGAGAAGAGTGTCAAGCAGGCTGTTGGGGAAAAGAGTGAGTTTCAGATGATGCTTCCCACCAGGTTTGCTTAGGCGCAGAGTTGGCTTCTTCATCTGACCTTCCTCTTCCTCCTGGCAGACTCTGAGACAGCTTTGGCTGACCTGGCCCTGGACGTGCTTCGTTTGCTGCTGATGGATCACTGGAGCTGGTTGTGCACGGAGAACATCCAGAAGGTCTTCCACCTGCTCTTCGGGACCCTCATTCAAAGGTAAGGCCTCAGCGACCAACCTCACAGCTCTGTGAGGTGGCATTGCCTTTGGAGTTACAGTCTAAAATGGAGCTCTTACCTGAACGCAGATAAATGCTTTCCGTTGCATCAAACAACAAGGTACTGTAAAGAGGATGTCACATGTATGTAGAGTAAACATCTCGGAGAGGGATTTGCAATAGGAGCTGTTTTCCCCGTGAGCAGCAACATAACTCTAGCGGGCAGCCTCCTGTCCTTTAACAACAGGGGAAAGGAAGGATCCAGCCCTGGGAATGGGAGGCTTCTTGCCTCATGAAAGGGCAACAGTGCCCAGCTCCTTGGCTCTTCAGGGAGAGACGGGCCTCTGCTGACCTCCTGGTCTCTTGTTGCCCAGGGGCTCAGCTTGTTCTTTCTACATAAGGAGAATGAACAGGCACAGGGAACAGCGACTTGGCAAGTAACAGCTCAGAGTGCGGCCTCCCAGGGCCTTTGCTCTGGCTGATACACCCATCTCTGACCTGCGGTGGGCCAGTAGTGCCTGTGCCTTGGGCAGTGACCCGCAGATGTATTAGGGAAGGACTTCCTTTCCAGCTGGTATGTACTTGCCAAGCTTTTCTGAGGCCAGAGTCTCTGTGTGGTAAGGCACCAGGCCAAGACACACAAACAGAGAGCATTTCTGTTTTCTTGTGTAGGTTGGTGACCATCGCTAGCTGAGCATGTGGTCCTTTAGAGTAAAAGCAAAGCCTTCCAGGAAGGACTTTTGGCTAGGGGGAGCCTCAGAGCAGTGCTTTTCCCACTCCAGCGCCCTTTCTTCTCTCACAGGCATTCAAAGCCAATGTCAGGCTTTGATAATGTGCAGGGCAGCACATTATAACCGAGCTGGTAATTAAAGCTGCCCTCAGCAGAGGTTGCTGGAGTGCTTTGAGGTCAGGGGCTGCTGGCCATCACTCCCGAGTCTGTTTCCTTGGGTGGGAGGAGGTGGGTGTTGCTCCCATTTCTCCAAAATGGGCTCTGGTCTCTTGGGGAATGAGCTGGAACCCAATCCTTGTGTGTAAGCACAGAGGTATGAGGGCTTGAATATGCACGTCATCACCTCCTAATAAGCTGTGTCCCAGTCACCCAGGGAGCCTGCAGCACCCACACGTGGCATTGGTATTTTCCACTAGAGAAGCTGTCGTACACACAGCACATGCCTGGCTCTGGAAGGTGGAGGAGCTCCGCAGGTTGTGCTAGTGGCGCAGCGTGAGGGTGAATGTGTTTGTAGCTGCTTCGCTTCAACGGGTCTGGGTGAACCCATGTGTGCTGCAGGCAAACCTTTGGCTGGAGGTGATGTTGGGAAGTCCTGTGACTCCTGGGTGTCGTGATCAGGACAGGGTGCAAATACAACCTTTCGAGCTAACCCTGTGTCCCTGGTGCTGTACGTGTCTGTGCTGAAACCCACATCTTGACGCTGGCTCTGCTCTTGTTCTGGGACAGTCAGGAGTCTGCAGGTCTGGGGTGAAGGGGATGGGAGAAGGAGTTGCACAGTGTGAACCGACCCGTTGCCAGGAGGATGGTGTTGCTCATGGATTGCTGCAGGGAACACTTTCCGCCCCTGTTTCTGCTGCTGTAGTCGCCACCTCAACCCAGAAGGCTGTGCTTGGGACAGTGCTTCAGACTCCTGAAAGGGAGGAATGTTAGGGTGGAGGTTCTCCTATCTCAGATCAAGGGTGGCAGGTTTTTAGTGATCCTGGAAGCCCATGTGGAGGGCTGGGGCTCAGCAGGATACTGCAATGGGCGCAGGAACTGCCCTGAGGGCAGTCAGTGTCTGCCTGTCGTGAAAGCTGTCATCTGGTATGAGAGCAGAGTTCAGACAAAGCCTGAGACGGACATTCAAGATGAGGCATGTAGTTACCTCCACAGTGGAGGTGAATTGGGAAGAGGGGGTGCTCCATGCTGGCTTGCTATTGCACCCTGTCCCTGAGCCACTCAGAAGGGTGGCTGAGACTTGTTGTACTCATGGCTGACCCAGGTGGCCACTGTTGTCCTGAGCAGATCAAGAAGTCTCTAGCTCAGACCTGCTGCCAGCTGCCTATCCAGGGACACAGCATGGATTTGGTGGCATTTCTCTTCCATTTAAGTATTTGCAACTTGATCGCTGCTCGGCCAGACCTGGCACAGCCCTGGCACTGGCATTCTGGCTGGCACTGCGTCTGGGTACCTTTTACAGGTGGAGAAGATACCAGAAGCTGTTCTGGGAGCATGTGCTATTCAAGGCATCGTTGCGCCCGCTTCTGAGAACAGGCAGACAAACACGGGGCAGCAGATGGGCATGCATCCTGTCTCTAACCATTGCTGGTCACAAAGTACGAGTAGGAATCATCCCTTCACGAGATGAGTTCCTTCTCTGTTGCCGTCAGTGGCTGGGTTAGGTGGTGAGTGGTGGAAAGGAGGTGTCCTAGCAGTGTTTTGGGTGTTAGGACGGGGGTTGCTGCTGGATGGATACTCCTCTGCCAGCTTGTATTTGGTGAGGAGCGTGCTGCTCCTGGCAGCCTTCTCGCAGCTGCCTTCATGGGCATTGCTACCRTGC
Organism: Phoebastria nigripes; assembly: GCA_035582835.1. Lineage (NCBI taxonomy): Eukaryota > Metazoa > Chordata > Aves > Procellariiformes > Diomedeidae > Phoebastria > Phoebastria nigripes. The sequence goes on along the minus strand of JAYKAV010000334.1, from coordinate 1,825,059 downwards.
TGCACCGAGTGTGCCTCGTCCCAGAGCTGAAGAATCAACAGAGAAACACCAAGAACAAGGTCCAGCTTCTCCAGAGAGCCAATCCTCCTCTCCTTTGGGGACTTTCTCCCTTGGGCTCGCAGTGCCCACAGCATCCCCTGCGATGACATCGAGTGACCGCTGTGTTGCTGACTATGGGACCTCCCTACCCTTCTCCATTTGCCATTCTCTGCACGGAGCATCCCACCACACTCCTCTTTCCCCTCTTCTCTGTAGCTGAAATAACTGGAGCCAGGCTGCTATCCGTCTCCCCTGACTGTCAGTTTAATGGCAGCCAGGGAGAGAAAGGCTGTATGACCGAAAAAGGTATTGTTAAGTAAAAGGGAGACCGCGTGTGCAAGCCTGCATCCGTACGGCGCTCATCCCATTATGTAACAGGGAGTGATCCTTTTTTGGAGCCGAAAGGAGAGGTGGAGGGGCCGGGAGGCTCACTGGGAGCGGGGACGACCCCGGGGCCAAGGATTGCTTCCAGCAGCCTCTCCGCACGCTGGGTCCGTGCCTGTAAACAAACCCGCTGCCCCGCTCTGGCTCCGCACCCCTCCTCTGTCGGGCTCTCGCTTCCCTCCCGTGGGCTGGAAACACAGATCTCCTCTCTTTCCTGGGGAGGCTGAAACAGGGACCTGTTTGCAAAGGGGAGTAGATGGGGCTATTCTGGGCTCCGGGGGTGTTTGGTGGAGGAGCTAAAAAGCATTTGGAGAATCTGTGTGCTTTTTAGAGCCTTGTGAGTCAAAGCGGCATTAAAAATACACGGCAAGCACGCGAATCGCGCCACGGCTGTGACCCCGCGCCCTGCCCTCGGTCCGTCTCCATCGGCACGATGGTCACTAGGTCAGGGGTCTGCCAGTGCCGCGACGAGCTGGGGGCAGCCGTGGAGCCAGAGTGACAGCCGCTGGGTACCAGCTCGCTGTGCCCTTCAGCTGCTGCTGGGGTTCTCTCAGGCCCACATCTGCTTCCCCTTCTGGAGGGGAGTCCCAGCAGAGTGCCAGCATCCCAGGGATGGACCTGGGAGGATTTTAGATGCAGATCCAGGTCAGTATGCTTTTGCTAGTCCCTTCCCATGCATCACAACAGAAAGCCGTGGTAATGCAAACCCCCCGAGCAGAGGAAAGGTGTCTCGGCATACCCTGGCTGTCTGCACCCTGTAACCTGAGAGGGGCTGGGGTGCAGAGTCCGTGCTGGGGCTCGGAAGCGCCTGTGTGTATATAAGGGAGTGTGTGGACTTACGCAGGCAGCTTTGATGGTGTCATGTTCCACCAAGCACGAGTTAAAATAAATGCAAAGCATCCCTGCCTTACCCGGGAGCTCAGCACTGCTTGGCTTGCTGTTCTCTTTGGGTCACTCTGGTGCTCCTCCAGGCTTTGTCCCCTGTCCTGGCATTCCTCGGCAAGGCGGGTGGATTTGGGGAGGTGATGTTCCAGTCTGTGTGAGATGTAGATGGAGAGCCAGGGATGCTTTGAGACTGATGACTGATGACCGTCAGGCTTTTATGAGAGCGGTTTCTTGCAAGTTCTTCTAGCTCTGGTTCCCTTTGTGAGTCTGGCTAGCTTTGGCTTGTTTTCCTTGTAGGGTTTCCTCTCTTGASCTGGTTCTCCAGAGGTTTCAGCCACTGCTGAACTAGCATGGGAAATGAAAGTCTGTCTGAGCTCAGATCCACCCCCCGAGCTGAGTCCTGGGCCGTGGTCTTGCAGGGAGCCTTGGGTGCTGCGGTGAGGGACACTGAGCCCTGGGGTGGGAGCAGAGGAGAGAAGGGGCACTTGGGTGGTGCACAGGACAGGTTTTGAATATGAACACTAAAATGGAGCCGACTGGTCCTGGGAAGGCTGTAGCAGCAGGGGTTGTCTTTGATTTGAGGTGCTAGATCTTGCCAAGCGTTGCTGGGGGTCAAGAGCTGGGCGAGGCCACAGAGGCATGATAGTCTTCATCCTATCAGCAGTAGGTCTGGAGCATCTGAATTCTTGTTGCAGCCTGGATTTTGACAGGGGGTTCAATCTGTTAGGGTTTGGATAAACAGTTTGGCTAGGTCCCGGTCTAAAGAGCAAATGCCTTGACACAGGCAGCCCCGCTTGCCTATGGAAATGATCTGGGCAAGGTATGGCAACGGCATGTGGAAGAAGCCGATGCCGCGCTCCGGGGTGGCTACAGGATGTGAACGGTGCTGCATCCTGTGCAGGCAGCTGGAGCCTGTAGGGCTGTGGGTTATTCCAGAATTTGTCCTTTCCAATGCTGTCCTGCACATTCAGTGCACCTTCGACGGGAGATGCAAGGCTGGGGGGAGCAGGATCTGTCTCCCTGGCCCCTGAAGCGGTCTCAGAGCTGGCTGCTATGGAGGTTGCTCCCTGCAGAGGTAAAAACCACCATCAGGAACAGGGCCTCCGGTCTCCAGGGCGACTGTCGCATTGCCATGGCCTCGCCTCTGTCCTTTCCCGGCTCTCTGTGCCATCAGGTTTTGTATCCCTCCCCATCCCTGTTTCACTGTGTGTGTTGAGGGGTAACAGTTTAGCAGTGTGGCTAGTTTCATTAGCCCTCGCGCCGGGGGCTCGCTCAGCTTCTAGCCCCACCAAGTGAAAACTTCTTGGACCGATACCCATGGCCTGTGATTGACAAAGGTCCTGGGTTGTCGATTTAATGGGGCAACAAAGGGTCCTTGCAGCCAAGCCTGGGGTTCCTTTGTCAGTCCGCACATCTGCGCCGGTCGGAAGGGTGCTGCAGCTTGCTCTTGCGGCATGTCCCCATCCCTCCTTCGGCGAGGATGCCACACGGTGCCCGACCATTGCACAAGATGGGTTCGGGTGGACTGTTGCTGGGGGTTATCCCCGTGCGCAACCTCAGGCTGCCCTTGCCTTCTTGCTGTCATCTTGGCTTCGGGGCTCTGTGCCGGAGCCTGTCGATGTCAGGCCAGGTGTCGCGGGCACTTGTGCAACTGCTGGTGTGAGTCAAGGAGCTCATAGCTTCAGGGAGTTGCTTGTTGGGTGGTTTTTTCTGGTTTTTCTCTTCTTTCTTCCTTGATCTCTGTGCCAACAGAACTGGCAAAAACAAAGACCCTTGGCAGCCTCCTTGATCCTCTTGACTTGAAAGTGCCACTGGCATGTAGTGTTGCCTGACCCTCTTAAATGTCCCTGGGTAAACCTGCCTGCTCGGGCAGCCAAGCACCTGCAGCCCTGGGCGTGCTGGGAACGCGCTGCCCATGGGCAAGCAATTCTGCCCAGCCCTGGCCGTCTGGAGCCCCTCAGGGGCCATGTCCGGCAGCCAAGATGGTGAGCCAGACCTCATCTCAGCACTGGGTTGCATCGGGGGTCGGCGCAAAGCTGGGCTGTACGTGTGTCACCCGGCGTAGGGGGTATCCTGGGGTGGGACGTAGCTGTGTGTGGGCAGGTGTTCACTGTGGAGGCTCCCCGCTCCCTCCCTGCATTATCTCTGAAAAAGACATTAAAGCCGAGGGTTGGCTTGTGCTCTTCAGGCGCCAGGAGAAGCCGGGAAGGTTTATGTTAAAGCTGTTCCCGGCGCGGCTGCTCTCACTTTCCTTTGGCTTCGTAGCTGGCAGGTAGCTTACCACTCCGGGCTTGGGCAGCACCTCTGCGTTTTGCTGGCAGAAGCGAGCTGCCAAAACTGCAATGTCAGTGCAGCTGGAGCAACTAAATCCATTCGCTGTTCTGGCTTGTTACCTGGGGGAGTTGATTTGGGCACGTTTAGTAAGGACCTTTGCAACTGCGCATCGAGGGGCTGTGCTGGCAGGCCCAGGTACGTGGCAGCAAAGGTTCTGTCTCTCCCGTGGTGGTACAAGTGTGTACCCCAGCCTAAAAGAGTTTGGATATAGGGGAACCAACCTTACGGCATCTTCCTCCTCATCTCTGGATTTGGCTATTTGTATTATAGCTGCAAGGAGCAGTAGAAATCGTGGGCCTGTGGTATGTCAGCAAAAGCGATCTTCGGGACTGTGTGTGTCTTCGTGTGTGTATGTAAAGTAAATAAAAATCAGTTTGGAAATGGGCCTCAATTCAGTTGTCTCCAAGCACCTGGAAATTTTGGATCCAGCTTTGAATCTCTGTCCCAAACAACGTTTTTTTTTTTTCCTCTTCTAGAAGCAGCATTCTTCCAAAAACAGCCGCTAGAATGAAGCAAGCACTCTGTGCTTTGATAACAATTGCAACATTATTTTAACTGCATCTCTCTTTCCTTTTGACTCTGTTTCAGCAATTAGACATGTGCCAACTTTTTTCCCAGATTTAAAAAAAAAACCAAACCCACAACCAAAAAAACCCAACAACTTCCTATTTCAAATAGAAGAGACAAAGAAGAAAAGGATTGAGAGGAAATAATGTCTCCTTGTTGGTTTTAGTTTTCCTTGGCTTGTGAAGGGTTAATGGTATTTTTATGTATTTTGATTCTGAAGTGGGCTAATGAAGCAATCTGCTCTGAGCAGGACCTGGCTGAGACAGCCTGGCCTCTCCCTGGGGCACCGCTGAGAGCTTAATTGGCTCAATAAATACTTGATGAAGATGTTATCGAAAGCCGGGATGCTTTGTTAAAAATCAAGGGGGTTTTGGGACGATTGTTTTTAATCACGTAGCTTTCTCCCCCTTTTCTGAGCCCCATGATGTCGCAGGGAGATCTAACTTGAGAAAAGCAAAAAACAGAGCAGCTCGGTTAATTCACTGGTGGCAGAAGATGTTGGAGTTGGAGCCCTGTGTGTTTACACGATTTCTTTTTGCAGCAGGTATGTTTTGGAGGGAGCAGTACTTAAAGCGGCACAGAGCGGTGCCCCAAATCCCAACACGGAGGTGTGGTTTCATGCCTACAGGCAGTAGGGGATGATCTGTTTTTCCTTCTCTCTGCCCCACAGTAAAATGTCCTGCATACCCACTTCTCGCAGGGCTTCTGCCAGCTCTACCTCTCGCTGCCTGGGTCAAGCAGGTAGAAAAATCCCACTGCCCTACGCTGGCAAGGCGCTGGTGCAGGTAAGTCTAATCAAGGCACGTTGGATGCAAATGCCACCGGCGTGAACTCCTTGCAGCTTGATTTGTTTCTTGCTTCTTTCAGTGCAACTGCCCTCCGTGGAGCTGTGCTTGGGAGGTGCGAGGCTGGCAAGACACTCTGTTCGAGGGGAAGGCACTCGGCCACGGGGCCGCTGCCTCGCTGGTCAAACACTTCATTACCGTGTGCTCGGGCAGGGGTACAGGACGTATTGTTCGTAGCATATACAATTGTAAATGTTTTACAGGGCAGCAGGAGAAGAACATTTCCAGTAAGGCGAGAAGGATAGTTTACTTTTTGCGTGTGTGTCTTTGGCCAGAAGTTTAAAAGGACTCAGGATACTTCGTATTTTTGATTTATGGAGGACTTTTTTTTTTTTTTTTTCTTCTTTTCTTTTCTTTCCTGTTTCCTTCCTCTGCGAAGGGTTTACCGATGGCCTGGACAAGTGTGGGTTTGCTTTGAAGGTGTTTGAGCTGAGCGTGCCAGCAGTCGGCTGCACAGTGTTTCTGCTGGCGGCTGTGTGGAGAAGGTGGACGTGGGCTCAAGTAGCAGGTGCTAAAAGCCGAGCCTGGGGGCGAAAGCTCTTCATTTGTGTTTTTCCATTCTTCTAACTGTGCCCGCTGCAGCTGTTTCTTTGGTTTTACAAGCTTTGCTCAGAAAAGTTTTACAGTCAAAGCATTGAAATGTTGCTCTTTCTGAGCCCTTGAGTTAAAGATATTCTTGTGGTTTGAGGCACAATTTGGGGAGGAATTTGGGGGACAAGTACTGTGAAGGGAGGGATGGTCTGGTGATTTAAGTACCAGCCTTTCTTGATTTCATAAGTCAGATGCTTGAATGCCTTGTGTGTTTCCAGATGTTGCTTTTTTTCTTAAATCCTTTTCACTACCTTGGTCTCACGGGCCTTTTTTGAGCTTCTGGTTAGCCGTGCCGTGTTAACTGACCTCAGGGAAATGGAGGCCTTGTTCTGGGGTGGAAAGTAGTAGATGTTGAGCTGGACTTGCTACTGCTACTATACTTATAGAGCTATTTGTATTTATAAAGCTACAGCAGACTAGTAGAGGCTTTCTCGTCTTTGTCTTCTTCCTAACGCGGCCTCCAGTTTGTGTTTGTCTAAATCCTTAAAATCCCCAATTTTGGGGGAATCACAACTGCTGTTGCTTCAGATTTTAATTACCATCAGTGTATTTAACTCAACCATTCCTCGGCTCCAGTGAACTTAGCAGTTCTTATCCTAACCTTGATGGACAAGAAAAGCAGAGGTTTACCAGCTTCTAGCAGCTGTTTGTATATGTGTAGAGTACCATATCTTTTTGTCCATTCCTGGTCCATTTTTATTTTCCAGACTAAGCAAATCCAACCTGTCCAACCTTTACTTGCTGAGTTGAGCTCTCTCTATCTGCAGGTGAACCTTCTGGGTAGTCCACTTAAGTGAGTGCATCCAGCTCGCAGGAGCCAGGTAAACCCAGGTCCATACGCTGTGTTTTTGCCTGTTCCTGACTCTCAGTCTGCCTTTACCATTAGTCTTAGCAGACCTTGWTGCTTCTAGGTGCCGGAGGAGGGCCAGGGTATGTACACCCCAGGCCTTGTTTCTCGTTCCCAGGGCATTTCTGCCGTTCCTATCTTAATGGGCCCCTTCAGCTGACCTTGGAGTTCCAGCTTAAGCCATAGCATTAAATCAGCTCTTTTTTAGCAGCCATTTCATTCCTCCATCAGCAGCTATTTCAAACAGAGGACCCTTACAGCATGGGCAAGTTATGTACCTCCAGACTAACGTCCAGGACTTTGTAGCCTTTGCAGTCTGTCTCTTTGCAATGGGCATTATCAAAGCATTTGAACGTCTGAGCCCAGGAGGTCACTTTCTATCTATTTCTGGTCTCAGCTGAAGTGTAAGGAGGTGGTTCAGTGATGGGTTTGTTTTTCTTTCTTTCTTATTAAGGCTATTTCTTTGTGAAATAGCAGAATGGAAATAGTAACTCATCAGCCATCCAAAAAAAAAAAAAAGATAGGTCTATTTGGGTTTCTGGCTGGATTTATTTCTACCTGGGAGAAGGCGCGTGTGTGCTTTTGATGTGGCACATGGATCTCAAATGCTTAGTCCTTTAATAGTACGAAAAATCATCTGTGATCTGCTGGCGAAGGTCGGCTTTCGACCAGCACGAATTTGGAGTTCCTGTGTGAGAAGTATGAGCTGTTAATCCTGATCCTGGTGCAGCAAGTCTGCCTGATGGAAAGGTCAGTTTGCCATAGAAATCTGGGTTTTACTCAGGTAGGATGTTTCAATAAAGCTTGGTGTGACCCTCCCTGAGTTGCAACTACAGTTGTGAGAGCCGAGGAGTTACTTTGCTCCTCACCATTTAATAACTGTTGCTCGTGCATGCCCCTCTGTGTGTTGTGCAAATGCAGTGCGCATCCACCAAAGTGGGTGTTGGCAGTGACTTTAATGGGTGCAGGTTGAGAGTAGGGAGGAAAAGGCAGGTTACTCTGTTTTGATGTTTTCTTTCAGAGTATCTGAGAGCATCAGCTGCTCTCTCAGGGAGGATTCTGAGCCAGATGGACCAGTCTTGACAGTTCCTCTCTTCCCAGTGCTTTTGGGATGGGTCCCTACACTGATAGACTGGCAAAAGGGAACCCAGAGCACAGTGACTTTGGTCTTCCTTCCATTTGCACCCAGCTCTGGTTTCTCCTTCTTCTTTCTTGTCCCCTTTCCTGTCTAGTTTCTTCTTTTTTTGTAYGCCCTGTGGTTTTGGGTGCCTCTTCCCCCTTTCCTAGCAGTATCCTGCTGTCTGGGCACCACGCCATGGGGCAAGTTGGCCTTTTCTCAGGAGCTTGCAYGGAGCTGTAGCAGGCGTCAGCGCAGGTGGGGCAAAACCAACGGAGCCGTTCTCAGATCCTGCCCTTTGCTTCCCAAAGTGGAAGGCAGTGAGCTGCCAGACTAAGTAAAAGAAAAAAAATCCATCGATGGTGTTTTGCAACTGTGGGAACTAAGATCTGTAAGCACTTGCATAATTGCAATGCGTGCACATGTGATCAGATTTATAGGTGTTACTTCTAGGCCTCGTTGCCTAGTTCTGGTGACTTTATGGAAATAAATGAGCTTGAAATGGTAGGTTGTTTGTACGGGGCCTTCCAGCATTCGYCAGTTCTTGGTTGGCTCTTGAGCTGTCTGGAAACGTGTGCTGTCTTCTTCAGCTTTCACTCTGCCCACTGTTTGCTTGACTTTTTTGCTATTTTAGGAACATTCCTAAGAAAAAGAAAGCTTGTTCTTTGCTTCTGCAACCTTTTAAAGGATGGTAAGTGACTATTGCTGAGATGAATTTCAAGTCAACGTTCAATCTGATCTCCCTAGATGCAGGGTTGTACTGTTTGCAGCTCTGTCCCCAAGTCTCTGAACTTCTGTTGCTCGTCAAATGTTTTCTCAATTAGGAAAGCAGGTTGTATAAGAAAACTTGTTAATGAAAAACCATGTTAATGAAAGCTCTTGCCCCTAGAGGAGCCACAGTTTAACACTTTAATTTGGTTGGGGATGGCTGGAGGGTTTAACATGATCCAGGGTGTTAAACTCTACTGATGGCTGGAGATAAAAACCCTTTTAAGCAATTGTGTTTCAAACAAGGCCTTTTCCCAGGCAAGACTGTGCTGTGACGTTTTGTCCTCTAAGACAGGTAGAAGCTACGCTTTGGATCTCTGGCACTATCTTGTAGCAACATCAGTACTCGGGGTCCCTGCAAGGCAAAGGCCGTGTCTCCCCATTTCCAGTGCTGTTACTGGGATCACCAGGAGCATTGCCCACGCTCCAGCAAGACCTTGCCCAGAGACATAACAGGCCTTACGGCTGCACCAAGGCTCGTTTTCAGGTTTTTTAATGGTCTTTGCTTTTGCAGCTGGCATTTCCTAGGTGTGCATCCTTAAAGACCTGCAGCTAGGCACCTTGTTTCCTGCTGAAGAAGGGAGCATCGTGTTGCAGCCCTGGCCCCGATGATGGCTACCTGCCGTTCCTTTGCCCCTGGTTACCTTTAGGTGTTGCTATTCCCAACTCTTTGCTCACGTTGTCCCGGTTGTGTGGGGAAAGACGCCCTTGGCCCAAATGCCTCGCCTGAGAAGAATGCAGACAGTCTGGCAGAGCGCAGGTTAAATAAAGTTTGCCTTGGCAGGGCCCATGCTCTTGGATGTACTATGAGCTGCCGGGGCGTAGTGGTGACGGAATTGCAAGCAYGAACACCAGCTGCCAAGAGGAACGGGTCTCCTGGCCCTGCTTGCGGACTCCTCTCCTCTGGGACTCTTGAAGTACTGGCAAAATCRCAAGCCTTCGCCCTACCCCAACCCCGTGCCGACGCTCCCCTCTTTTCTCCAGAGCCTCCCGCTGAAGAGGATGGTGGCAGCAGGCCATTGCCGTCGGTGCTGYGCCGCTGAGTCCCGGTCTTGCTAAATTGATGGGGACCTTCCTGTTGGCCTCTGTGGCGTCAGGGATTTGTCCACTGGCCTCTCCTTATTCTGGGGGGAAAGATTTTAGGCAGTGGCGAGTTTTGACTGGCGGCTGTGGCTTTTGCTATTACTTAGAGAAGTGATTTCACGTCTGGGAAAGAGGGTCCGCATGATTGATTTAGAAACTTTTCCTGGCCAGCACTTGGGTGGTGTGGACACATCTCCCCTGTGCAGGCTGCAAATGCCTCTGAGCCTTTATGTGGAGCAGCATTCCCGTGGCCTCGGGATTTGCAGGTTGTTACCCTATAAAGGGCACAGTCTTGGTGCAGCAGGAGGGCTGACCAGCAGTTTTGTTGGCAGGTACCTAACTTTCCTTTTAATAGATGTTTTGGATGGGAGCGGCGATGGTTTCATTGCTTGCCACCAGTGGATGGAGCAGGGCTGGACAGCAGGGAAGCAGAGGGGTGAGAGGAGCGCAAAGCAGCAGGATATTTGTGCCCTGCCATCCTGGAAGCGTGCGTTTTGGTCTCCAGGCGAGACACCCTTGACTCTTTTGGTAGCAGAGGGACTGATGAGAGGAGCACTGGTTGCCAGAACATGCTCATGTCCTTCCAGTCAGTCATGGGGGTTGTTTTAAAGTTAAAACACCAGTTTTGGTGGTTCTTTCCAGCTCTGTCTCGGCTTGTGCATGGGCATAACTTAGGAGGTTAAGGCCAGCCATATCCCTTAGCTGCGCTCCCTTTAGGGACCAGTTACTCGTTTGGTTTCCTGTGGGCAGCAGGGCGATGGAACTTTTCATGGCTTTTGCTTTTCCCCTGTGACTTTACGTRTGTGTTTCTGTCTGTAAGATAGGGAACATATACCTATTTCTGGTGCATGGGGAAACTCGACTAATTAATACTTGTGAAAACGTTTAAGGTGTAGACTTGGAAACCGTATGTTAACTTACCCAGCACACTGATCTTTCCCTCCAGGGCCTCTGATAGGCAGAAAGCTCCTGAGTTGGTACCAAGCCTGACTCTTCCTGACCTTTCTCTCTTTCTCTCTCTCCCCCTGTGCCCACAGGTGGCTGGAAGTCCAGGTGGTTAACCTGACCTGCACCCAGCGTTGGGTCCAGTACCTCCAGTTGCTGCAGGAATCCATCTGGCCTGGAGGAGTTTTACCAGCAGTGCCTAAACYAGCCAGGACAGAGGAACAGAAGAAAGCAGCAGCAGAGCAGGCCCTGCAGAGCCTGATGGGGATCTTGCCTAGTAAGTGTGTCCCGGAGATGTGTCAGCTGCCCTTGAGTGGGRGAGGCTGGGGAATCCTCCAGTGCATTGGCATCTCTGGAAATGTGGTTAAACACAGAGATGGAGCCTGCTCGTGCCAAGGCACTGGGAAACGTTCATGACCTTTGAGGTTTGAATGGTTTCCTGCARGCAAAACCCACAGTTTCCCAGTTCTAGATAGTTTACATAAGCATTCAGGAAGTAGCACAGCTCAGAGGGAAAGGACGCGTGTCTTGGTGATTCCCAGATGCAGACTGGCCACATACTGTGTGCTTAGTGCTGGTGGGGCAGTTCCCACCGAGCCACCTCAAACGAGGTAGGGCTCAGGAAAGCCAGTGCCACGCTGTGCTCCCATCTGCTGCTGAAGCGTACCATTGCTGAGAAGAGTCATAAGGCAAAGCCTTAGGCTTCTTGCTCTAGAGAGTGGCTTTTCCACTGGACTGAAATCATGAGCCCAGCTGCACTGGATTTTCCTCTCTTGAAGTTTGACACGGGGCCCTTTGACATTAAAGCAGCTGCTGCCTAATCCATGTGAGTGCAGTCTGAACTTTTAACTCCGTGCTGCAGAGTAAAGGGCCCTTACTATCCTTTGGGGATGAAAAGACGCTACCAGTATATGCCCTTCCAGGCTGGAATGCTTTCCTGGCATTGGGTCCTGTCCCTGGCTGTTTTCTTTCGTGGTAATGTTGGGTATGACATGCCTCAGGCTCAGAGCACCATCACAAACTTTGATTTAGTACCTACCAGTAGAAGACTGACCCTGTTTTACTACCATGGAAATGTGCAGTTCCTAAAGCTTTGCCTCTGACGTTGACAGATGTGATCCAAGAAATCCTTGGAACCAGTAAATGTCGGATGAGCTGGAACCTGGTACTAGAGTCCCTGGGCCAGCCTGTGATAAACAGGTACGTGGATTATAGCCTCTTTACCCTGATAGCCTTTGCAATGGGGCCTGTAACCTATGCACAGGACTTCGCTGTGAGATTCACGCTGCCAGCTTCTTGGCACAGAACGTATCTGGCTAATTTTCCTTGACTTATACTATCAAAGGGCATCTGGCTTGCTTATTATGCAGGGGCATGTCTAGGGCCTCGGTCTGGCTGGAGATTATTGAGCCAGTCTTGTTAATTATGTTGTTGGGCCTGCTTAGTTTGTGGATGTCAGTGGACTGTCAGAGGAAATAAGACCAAATCCTGGTTTAGTTTGTTGTTTTTAGAAGTGCTTAGGGAGCCGCATATATGCGTAGACAGTGTTTTTTCTGTATACCCATCGCTCTGCATTTGGAAAGCAATGCTTTTGTGATTAACTGCAGAGAAATGCATGTGCCACCTCACTCCAGGAGATGCATTTGTGTTTTCTGTGCTGCTCAGCAGCTTCGAACACCCACTGGTTTGGGGGGCGGAAAAAAAACTGAACCATACCTTAAAACGTTTCTTCTAGGGTACGAGATCTTTTGTCTTTCCCCTGATGGCAGTCAGAATACTTCTTCCTCGCGTGACCTTTGGCTTCTGCGTGTCTGGAGCTGATCTCCTAGCTCTGCTGTGCCCTGACCAGCCTAAGCTTTGTCTTCTCTCCATTTCAGGCACCTGGTTTTCTGCCTCTTGGACATTCTGCTGGAGTTCTTGGTTCTGAAGGGCTCCAGCGATGAGCTCGAGACTGCAGCTGTCGCGCCGTCTGCCTCTAGTGGCCTGGACAAAGCAGGCATTTCAGCACATTAACCAGGGCTGGTGTAGCCAGCAGTGGAGGAGAGAAGCAGCCACAGGCATGGGATGATTTGATTTTCAGTGTTTACTGAACATGTCTGGGAGCTTCTTGTAAAGAATTTTTCCAGCCGGTGCTAAATGAGGCTGCTTCCAGGCTTCTCTGTTTTGGCTGGGTGATGGATTAAACCCAGTGTCAGGGGCTGAAGATGCTTTTGTGCCGAGTAGCGTCTGTTCCATTGCTGACCTGATGGAGAGCCTGGAATGAAGATGCCTGACCTCTGCTCAGCTGGACAGTCTGAGAAGGGTATGCAGGCTGCCCACAAGCCCTGTTCTCTTGCCCCATGTTTCTGAACATTCTCTAGCATCTAAGGGCAGCCAGCGCACAAGATTTGCTTTTGTGGCTTCAGGCTCCACCTGACACTGGCATGCAGAGACTTGATGTGACGGTATCTTGTTGATAGATGTTTCTCCAGGAAAGGTGAAGGGAGGACCAAATGCTGTCCCTGCTCTCTAAGCAGCCTGCCCTGTGCCTACGCTGCACCATCCATTTTACCAGAAGGAAGACGGGGAGAGAATGGAGCGTGGAGATGTGGTGATAGCCCTGAAGTCAGCGTCAGAGACCCATCCCCACTGCCCTAATAACTGGGAGGTTGAAAGCAGTGCAGAAATCAAAGCTGCTGTCCTGCCTTAGGGTCAAAGATAAGCTGCCTCGTGCTGCCACTGCTCTGACACAGTCTTGTTCTGGCATCTTTTGCTGCCTGAACAGTAGGATGCAAGTAGGGTAGACTGTGGTCCTGGAAAAGAGAACTGTCCCCAGACTAAAGAGGAATGGTAGCTTAGCTGGACTTTAGGATTACCTTGTATTTTGCCTGCTGAGTCACATTTTAGTCCCAGAGGCTGTCACCTGGAAGGCACAGGAGAAAAGGAGCTGACCCACGTGGGACACACAGCAAGTAAATCAGCTCCCACACAAAAGTGCTTGTCACAGTAAGCTCTGGAAGAGGAGTGAGCACCTCTGAGCCCAGGAGGAATACCGGACGCATGTCATGGACAGCCAGTGGGTTAGACCACAGCGATAGGCTTGAGACCACCGCCTTAGCTCTGTTATTGATTGCTATGTCACTGTGCTTTGGTTTACTATGCCTGCTATTGCAACAGCTGTGTGCAGAGGGCTCTAGAAAGCTTGTCAGGTCACAACGTGCAGTGCCACCCAGCAGCACAGAATGGCATGTTGATTTGGCAGCTGCTTTTCCGGGTCATCCAAGACTTGAGTGGTTTTGCAAGCTGACGTTGCCCAGCTGTCAGGTTTGTGACAGGGCAGATGGACATGGAGAATATGGACATGGAGAATATGCACCAACAGACTGGTTTGGTGACCTGTTTTGGTGTATTTCCTGGGAGAAATATGAACTGACCAGTGCCGGACTTTGCTGATCAAGGGAATACTGCTCCTGGCGTTCTCTACAGATTAAAGTGCTTAGGAGAGGAGACCTCACAAGAGGGAAGCRTGCAGGATCACAGCTAGTTTCCATGTTACGGTACCAAACAGTTCATTTCATATAGCCTGCTGTTTCTTGGGGCTGGATACTCTGTGGCATGTTTGGAGAGAAGGTCCTGTAACTCCAACRTGCCTACTACTGGAAGCTTATTCTGCTCTTTCCAGAGGCAGCTTCTTTTTCCCACTGCTTCCATTTACTGCATCAGCTGTCTTGAGGAGTGGGAGAAGGCAGTAGGAGAAGGAGCCGTCAGTCAGGGATGATGTATCATAGCCCTGTTGTGCTTGGTAGCTTCCCAGATGCTCTTGGTGTGCTTGCTTCCTATTGCTTCCTCATTGATTTTATGGGTTAGGAGCTCTAAGACTGTAATCTGTCATTGATTAGGGATATCATTAAGAGACTGCTGAAAAGGATCATTCAGAGACAGACTGCAAACTACGCCCTGCCAGCTCCTCATGAGGGCAAAGGTCTAGCGCAGTCGTGACGGACACTGGATGTGGCGTTGGAAGGATGAGCTTACGCTTCTCCTTTGCCGGGAAGCCCTAGCATCCCTGCTTTTAACTCTGACCTCTGACATTATGTGAATGACTCAAATATTCATTCTGCCTGATGGAAATAATTTACCATTTCTGCTGGCGGGCTCCGAGGAGCATAGCCTGAGCGCCGGTGCTTCGCTGGGATGGTGCGACAATGATTTGCGGTTGTACCAGACAACTGCTTGGTCTGTGCATCCTCTGCACCTTTCACGCAGGGGCCTCGAAGCCTGCACTTTGCAGACTTGCTTGCATGGTGAAGTAGCAACATCTCCTCTGTGTTTACACGGGAGGAGCTGGGGCAGAGAGATGAAGTAGTTGTACTTGCTTGCACTCTTAAGTCAGCGGCAGAGTCGGGAACGGAACCCAGGAGTCTGGATTGCGAGATCTTTGTTTTAATCTCCAGAACCCCCTTTCTTTTCTTAGAGTGAGGAAAAGAGAAACCAGGGTTGCCGGAGCCCTTTCTCATGCTCTTACTGGCTGGGCTTCAAACTCCCATTCTCTGCTTCATAGACCTTAGTCCATTCTCACAGGCGAGGTGAAGCTGCCCAGGAACAGCGTAGAAACAAGTAGCCTCTCTCTGTATCTTGTTGTTAAGGAAAACAAAAATCCAATAAAAAGTTCAGCTTTTTTCTAATGCTAGTTCTTTGCCTCACTGTAATTTTCGGATTAAATTGAGCATGATGGTGGCAAAGGCAAACTTCTGCATTCAGGTGGGCTGAAAGTTTATTTCCATTGGACTAAGACTAGAAATACTGCTTTAGTAAAACAAACAAGACCAACAAAAAAACTTCAGCTCGCCCTGTGTGTGTAATACTCCCAGCAAGCTCCCTTCTTCTGCAGGAATTTGTGTAGAAGGCTTCAGCCACCTCTTAGTAAAGGGAAGGTGGTGAGAGCTGCCAGATTTGATCTCAAGAAAAAGCTGCAGGCTTCTGTCATCAGGTACAGAGCAGCCCATGGTTCAGGCGGGTGCTGAGCTCTCTAGGTCCTACTGGATCTATGCTATCTGCTTCCAGCCCACCGCTTGCTGACTATGTGGTATTGAGGAAAGCTCTGCATTTCCCCCTGCCTCAGTTTCCCCCAGCACTGGCTAGTTAGACTGCAAAGCTCGCTGGAAGCAGGGGCTGCTTGTGTGCGTGTACAACATGGAGCACAGTGGTACAGAGCTTCAAAGCAGCACTGTAAGCTAGATAGTAGTTTTTGTCTTGAGCCAGAGCTTCTTTTTAGAYTGTGTTTTCAGGAACAAGGAGTGCCACCACTGTGTACTGACTCCCTGTCACGTTTCCTGCATTCAGACCCCTGTATTGGCTATCTGTGGGTGCAGCCGTTCAAGTCTGTGTAGAAGAGCGCTGTCTTGAAAACCTATTTTGTTGTTAAATGGGGAGCAAACCGGTGCTCCTGAGTACTTGTGACTTATGTTCTGACTCTGTGTACAATAATATCCTCTTGTTTCAAACTTGTTTCTGTGTTTGGGTTTAAAATTTACCTTTGCCAAGAAACTGCCTGTAAGACAGCCCTTGGGAAGGGAAGAGCAAGCAGGGGAGAGGCAAGAAAGCCCAGGTGGGAGTGGGAAGGGGGGAGTAGGCATCTCCCTGAGTGTCCCAACATGCCTTGCTGGGGCAGCAGGGCTGGTGGCAATGGGTCTGGGACGGTGGTTTGCCCTCCTGGCACACGGTGGCATTAGTGGGACTGCTCAGACATGGGAAAGACCAAAGTCCTTAGCAGCTTGGTCAGAAATGGGAACAGTTTTCCCATCTCTGGTGGCATCAGCATTGCTTCTTTCTCCCTGACAAGCGAACTTCTTGATTTAGGCTTTCCAGGGAGCGTGAAACCAGAGAAGCAATGTGGAGATTTTTGGCCTTTCTCCTGGAAGAAAGTGAAAGACACCCAGAGAAGCAGGGGCTGTGCAGACCCATCTCCACATCCCTTGGGCGCTGCTGCTTAGTAAGTTCACCTTGATATYGGTCCTGGAGGAGGAAAGCTGGTAAGCTATAAGGAAATAGAGAATGTCTGAAAATGAGAAATTCCACATGAAATTTGAAGTATTACGTCGAAGAAAAAAAAAAATAGAGGGAGGAAGAAAAACCTGATACAATGAATGCTTGAGTCATGTATTATTCTGGATTAGCTCTGCCACGGAAAGATCCCATACACCCTATGAAACCCATTACCTACAAGCCAGTGAACATTTGTACAGCACGTGATGTGGGGATCATAGCTGAAGCCAAGTTCCCCTGTATAATATCCACCCCAGGGTAGATTGGTCCATTTCCAGTGTCAACAGCCAGAGGATTAAGCATTTATCTCTGCAGAACAGTGGATAATTAATACCAGATCGAACTAGGGGCTACGGTCGAGAGAGCTTGCTTGTGACTGAGTGTGGCTTTATTGCCTGCGGGTGAGTTACAGGGAGTGGGATAATGTTTTCTCTCTACTGCAAGGTGCAGGCATTGCCTCGGTGGTGTGCGCCTTGTAGCAGAGCATCGGTAGCTACAGGGCTGTGCGCTGGGATGGCATCGGGCTTCCCAAATGAAGCTGAGGGTGAGCTTTCCCATCGTGGCCACCGGCGGTAGTCGTTAGGGGTCAAAACCTATCGGGAGACCTTTCCTTCCAGCTGAATGCTGGGAGAACAGAATCGGGGTGCTGTGATTTGCCATCTTCTGGATTTAAATGTAAAATCCAGGTTTTGGCACTTCTGGCTTTCTTGAAATAAATTAATACCATTATCCTGGCCACAGTCCAGTTCAGGTAATTATATTCTTCCTACCTTAATGCCACTCCCGCCCCCTGTCTCCACTGGATATGCTATGCTCTAATTCCTGTCTGGAACTTGCTTATTATGTTACAAAGTCTTTTTATTTTTTTCCCTCTGAGTACAACTTGTGCACAGAACACTAGCTAGCCCCCAGCACTTTGCTGAGCTGCTAAAATAGTCGAGAGAACCTGCCTTAGACATTTGACTGTGCCTGGTGTTGTCCTGGAGCATCTCTCCTGACTTGTAAGCCTGCTGAGCTGGGAAGGTGGATAACGTAAAAGGTCGGAGCAAATGTTGCAGTCCTGTTTAACGCAGTAGACTGCTAGAAACCCACTTCTCTCTTCTCAGAGTGCCTTAGGCTGGTGAGCATGTTAAGGGGAGGAAACTCAAGGCTCCTGGGTGGTTGGCTTACCTTCCCGTGTTGCCATTTCTTCAACGATTTTTGAAGACTAAAGTAATGTCCTTACTTCCAGGTGGGGGAAGAGTCCTCTTGTCTTGGAGGAGGCTATTGGCAGTGTCCTGATGTAAATATGTCCAAACCTCCCTGCTAATCTAGTGGAGCAGTCCTGCCTTGATTTGAGGTTAGCATCCAGCCCTAAGAAACCCCGTTTCCTGCAGTACATGAGCCGTGCTAAAAGCTGGCTTTGAGTACCTGGTTTCCCTTTTGGAGCGCAGCTTGCATGTCCATGTTGGTGGCTTGCTGGCCCTTACATCTCCTGCAATTGATGCATTGGGTTGTTTTTTCCCCTTTGAAAAGTATTTAAAGTCACCTTCTTTCCTTACCCTTTCAATTATGCTCTCTTCGTCTCCTGGCCTCGCTGAGCGGCTGAAAAGGTTGCTCAAGCAGTACTTGAGGAAAGCGTCCCGCAATTTGGCGTACTTCCTTCCTGTTCCCAGGCCCCTTYGCTCTTCCACGGCCCTCGAGGACAAGGGGGGTTTGAGGGACGTGCTGGAGGAGGGGCAGCAGGGGTGAGGATCAAAGACCATAAACCACTGTTTAAAAAATACAATGCCCACCGCTTCTCTCGAGTGTCGCATCTGGCAGAGCCTCATTAACCTTCTGTTTCCCCCTCCTACTCCTTTGCCCCTGAAAATCAACAAAGCCAAACATAACAAGTTGCCTTGATTGAAGAAGGCTGAAGTGTGTGTGCTTAGTGTGAAAAAGCAAAAGCAAAGCTATTGGCTAAAGCCCCTTTTCCATGCAGGCCACTTCACATTTATTACGCTAGAAGACGGAGCTCTTTAAATCCYGATGCTCTTTATAGTTGAGCTCTTTAACTTTCTCCCTTCCTCCCCTTGCAGCCTGCATTCTCTCCTTGTTCCGCTCCTTCCGCTCCGCTCCTTTCTTTTTTGTCCTGTGAGAACGAGTCTTTTAATCCCCTTGTACTGCAGATTAAAGCTATTATAGCCTCCCCAACCTGACATTTTCTCAGAGAGGCTCACAGCCAGATCTTTATGAGTGCTCTCTGTCTGTCTGCTGCTGCCTTTCTTCTCRGCACACTAAACCTCCGTTCCTGACCTTTCCCTGAAGAGGGAAGGGCTGTAGCGTGCAATCCCATGTAGGCAGAGGCTGGTCTCAGCGGGACTCGGGGTGCAGGAAATTAAGACCCATGGAAAATAACAAGTAAATAAGGAGAGAAAGAAAAGACGATGGGAATTTAAGAGACAGAACCAAAGCAGAATTCAGCGTGTTTGGAAAGCAAATGCAGGGCTTGGGTCTGAGTTTTGCAAATGGTTCTGTCTTTATGAGGAGCGCATAAAGCTGGGACTCCTTTTTAGTAGCAAATTGGGGTTACCTGAAACCTAAGCTACAGTCCAACTCTGCACTTTGCGTTTGGCCCAAGAATAATGGATCCAGGCACCTAGAAGCACACAGGTAGATGTTGAGTTTGTGAGCTTTCAGGGACAGGAGTGACTTCTAGTACTACAGGGCTCTGTCCACAACAGGGGATTTCTTAGTATTTGTCATCAAATGATTGTACCTCACCCCTGAGATTGCAGAGTGGGTTGCTGTGCTGGTCCTTGTCTTGTACACGTCATAAAACCACAAAGGATCAGGATAGCTTGCCTAAAAGTGCGTACGCTAATGGCAGAAACATCTTTCCCACAGAGTTTTCTGGCTCTCGTCATCAGTCCTGCCACTGCGAGGTGTCCTACAAATGTCCCGGAGTTTTTGGCAAAGCACGAAGGAAGGTGAAAAACTGGCCCTGAGATACATTTCCCAGAGGAATGGTGTAAAATTACCCCAAACAGGCCCCCTTTCAGGTTTGTGTACAATATACAAGGATGCGTTAGTGAATGGGACGGGTGGCTGTTGCTAACACGCTCTTTGAGCAGGGAGGAGGCAGTTTGGTTTCCACTTCTTTTGGACCTCCAGCATGAACTTGGCCCRGTTGTTCTGAGCCATTGTTTCATCCAGCTGTAAAATAGGGTTGATAATCTGACCCAGAGCTGTGCAGATGTCCTAACACTGCAAAGCTCTGGCTGCTGTGCTAACCTATTCAGCTTGAACTGAAGAAAATCACGCAACACCTATCGCAAGTGAATACAAAAGGTCAAGTTTCGGTCCTGCAAGGCTTTACTTGCATCCATTTATACGTGGGTTATGTTTTACCTCCCTTGTAAAAGGACAAACAGAGGATTTGCTTATCTTTATAAGCACCTTGAGAGCACAGCCTTCGCAAGTCACGCATGGGGTTAGAAGATGTTTGAAGGGTTGATTCAACGCCTCCAGATTTTGCTAAAATAGGCGGTGACCACATAGAAGAAGATTTCCCATACTTACTGGCTGCAGCAGCGCTGCGATGAGAAGCCAACTCATGGCATTTGTGCTCTTCCATGCATGCCCGAGCGAATGYGGAGGCTTCTGGGGGCAGCAGCGAAATTGCTTTCAGAGCAAATAATAAAAGAAGTGCAACTGTCCCCTTTTGGGAACTCGTTTCAGGGCAAAAGTTCCCCTGGCAGCTCAGCTTGCCGATAATGAAATCGAAACAGGAGCTCACCCCCGGAGGGGCCGTACGTGTGAAACACTGCCATGTCGAATCCGTATGAATCCTCCGCAAGGAAAGCCCGAGCCCTGTAATTACTAGTTTTCCAGCAAGCAGCCTTTTCTTTCTCTTTGTGTGGGCCCGGTCCCCCCCCTTTTCTCCCCCCATGCGTGCATGATAAGAGGATATTTGTAATGAAAATCACTGGGCAGAAGCGGAGAACAAAAGCGGGGGCACAGCGCGCTCGCCGGTGGGGATATTAGAGGCGCTGGGCTCCCACCTCTGTCCGGTCTGCTCTCTGCTGAGAGAGCGCGGTGGGCACGGCGGGCTGGGGAGGCTCTTATTAACCTTAATCTGCAGAAAGGGGTTGAAGCCACGCCGTGGCCCGGTTTCATAGCTACAGCGGCTCGCTCCCAAGCGTGCAGCCTTATGAAGGGGCAGTCTCCCCAGCAACTCTAATGCGTTTTTGCACCGTACCATCTAATCTGAGGTAGAAATGTCACCGCCGTCAGACCCCAGGCTGGCAGCTCCCAGCCACAGCCGTGCTGGTAAGCACATATCCAGCTTCAACCTTCTGGTTGCTGGGGTGAAAGGGCCTCTTTATCTCCGCGGGGAGAGGCAGATGAATCCCGGGCTCAAACAAGGGACCTGCTTTTTTTCCGCCCCCCCCCCACCAGACGCTCCCCCTCCGGTTCAAGGGCTCTTTATTATGTCTTTTAATTCTCAGCTGCGAGTGGGAGGGMGCAATAAGGCTGGAGAAATGCTGGGGGGGAAAAAGCCCCTCGCAGTGGGGAAAGGCCCCAGCCACCAGTGTGTGAAAAGGGAAGGCAGCGCAGGGATTAGAAATGTCAGCTTCATGGGAAGTACTTGATATTTAATAGCTTCACTTGATTGCTGCAAGGCGGTGACGTGCGCAGCGCCGTAAGGGCAACTGTGAGCCGTGTCCCCTGGAGAATCGATGCCATTTCTGGGTGCCTCGGGAGCTATCGCAATATAGGATGGTGAGAAAGAGCCACGTGAGCTGAGCTTGCATTACTTAAGATCAAGTTGTCAGGTTGGTGGCTCATCTTTTCTGTGTCTGGCTGGCACAGGGTGCAGGATGCCCTGCTCACGATGCAGCTACCCGAGCTGAGCTTTCTTCCCGCTGACAGCTAGTGCCCTCCATTTGATGGCTGATAGCGCTTGTGACTTATTTATTGCTAAAACGCTGTTGGATGGTCTGTCTGCAACATATTCTCTAGTTTGCTCATCTTTGCAGCTGCTGGGGGAACTGAGGCCTTTTAAAGCATTAGCACTCCGTAATCTCCTCTTCTCGACAGATGCTCTRATGCTATCTGCTGCCCATACAGTCGGGGCCACTGGAGGAATTCGTTTGTGTGACAGGAGCGTGCTCCTGCGCCGGTAGGGATCTCRTCAACATTTTTGTCTGATTAGGCCAATAAAAATTCTTGGATTGCTCCCTCATCTCCAGCATGCACGTGCTGCAAACGCCAGCACACAAACAGGATGCTTTATTTCTCACCCAAATTACCTCCCATGCCCCTCTGGACGCGGCCTTGGGAGAGGAAGCTGCTCCTCTAGAAAAAGGGCTGTTGGAAAAAGTGAATAACTCTGAGAGGATGGAGATTGCTTCTTGTTGCTCCCTTTTGTGACAAAGTGATGAAGACGAAGCGACTGGAGCTTTCCCAGCGTGACTGACTGGTAAAGAGCCTTCCCAGCACTGCACTTCATCGCTATCTCAAAAGGCAACGTGCTTTTATTGAACCAAGTCTGCTCTGGGCTCTGTACGCTCCATCAAGCTGTATTAAGCTTTTGCTTTTGTCCGTGCAAGCGAATTCTAATAAACTAGCTTTCGGCTGTCATTTTCAACACACTTCAGCACAAACACATCCTTGCACATTTCGAGAGCTTTATCTCAGATTCATGTGCATCTCCAAAGCAGTCCCTGTGGACTGTCTGAAAATCCCCCTAACCCTCGAGGCAGGCACTCAAAATGGCATTTGGCAACGTTCCTGCCACCACCTGCATGGCAAAGCGGGATGCAGGGCCTGTCCAGCCCTTGGCTCTCCTGTCTTAAGGAAAGCAACGTCCAGGGTATAAATAGGCACGATGCGCCGCGATCCTTTTTAAGGGCTGTTCTTGACCCAATATGCTCCGCCAACAAAAATAACCTGTTCCACCCCCTTCGGCAGGGTTCACCTGAAGTCCAAAAGCTGCATTGGAACAGCGTGTATTAAAGTGCATCACACATCAAGGGCTTGAAAATAAACACCAGCGATGTCTCTTTTTGATCACGTTCYTTTCCACGACAGGCTGACGATTTCTAAGCCAAGAATGTCACTAACCTCTCATATTTCTCCTGGTCATTTCTGTCCTGAAATTGGAATGCAGCCACAGGCAAAAGGGAGTTGAACGCCCCCGTGTCAGGGATCCAGATTTAAGAGACATTATCTCATCGATAGTGAACAACAAGGCTGGCACGCCGTCAGGCGCGATATTCCCTGGAAAGTTCAGCGTGCGTGGTGAGGGACACGGGAAGGCAGGCTTAACTCGCAATGCTAAGCTCGCGCTAGTCAAGCGTGGTAAGATCCTGGCTGGCGGCCTCGGTGAAGCATCTCCGTCAAGTTGGAGAGCGGCATAGGCAAGGGCCCCGTGCTTGTGGGAGGCAGAGGACGCAGAAGGGCTGAGGACGGTTGTGCAGCGCAATGGTTAGGAATGAAAAAGTGGGGTTGCATGGAGGGAAGGAAGGGAACAGGGCCAAAAACCACACGTCTTTATTGTGTCTTGAGTGGAAAATTATGTGGGGGAGAGAGAGGAATGCAGATCAGGCACCCTGAAACATCCAGATATAAGATTAGCATGAGGGAACAGGACTACCGTCATTGCCTTTCTTGGGTGGCAGAGATGGAGCTAAAGCTACCTCTAAAGCTACTAATACCCTTTAAAAAGCTCCTTATGCTTGGTCTGTAGATCGTATTGTCCTTAAGAAAAAGTTCGTCTTTTCTGCTTGGCAGCAGCTGTATTTAGCCTGGAGTGCGGCACAAGCACTGGCAGATAAGACGGCACTAAGAGGTTTTGCAATCTGTCAGCCCTCTGGGTCATTCTGGGGGAAAACTTCAGAAGGACCCGATTTCATCATGATGTGAAATTAGAAARTGGTTGCAGTAGGGGAAGAAATCACTTGGAAAAGAGTAGGGACAACTTCATATGAGCAAATCCCCCCCAGCTCTGCGCCGAATCGGTTAGAAGTGCCAGCTTTGAAACCGCAGGTGTTGAAAGCCTTGCAGCCACTGTTAACGTTGTGACAGCATGTTTGCAGTGAGCATCCTCCTGAAACAACCTTGAACTGCCAAAGAAGTTGGCAGTTTAAGTTACACTGCCTGTAAGGTTAGCGCTTACGGGCCCCAGCGCTGCAGCAGCAGGTCACAGATGGAGACACCTCCCTTGGCTTTGAACATCTCTTGAAGGACCGCAGCCCTTCAGATGTTTTTTTAGGAACAAATTTAATGAAACCTGTTAGCTCCTGAAATAATGTGCCAGATCTGAGCTATCAAATCCAGACTTGCCTGCCCAGAAGATAAACCTTTGCCTGCACGATGTCCTCGCGTGGACCCCAGCTGCTGTGGATGGAGCTGGAGGCAGACGGGGCACGAACACGCCAATGTCCTGCCATGCCCAGAAGTGGTTTCTCTGAAATGCTTTGGTTTGGGAAGCAGGGAAGCTATATGGTCTGGTTTGCACTCACACCTACTCTCAACCCTGCGCATCAAGGGACGTGAAGAGAAACATCTGCCCCTGGCTGCTGTGACCTGCCCRCTGCAGGAGCCGCGAGAGGGAGCTTTGGGACTGTCCCTTAAATTTTTTCCCCAAACCAGGCTGAAGCACAAGATGGTGCTGTTGTCTCAGCCATCGCAGAGCCTACGAGGGACATGGGAAAGCCACCGTAGGCAGGGGGACACTGGTGAATCCCACYACGCTGCCCTGTAAGATCAAACTCTGTGCAGGATAGGGCCCAATTGCAGGGTGGGAACTTCTCCCAAATTTGAGCTCATTTCCAGCCCTCCTTCAGGGTGAACCCAAGGCTCTGCCTGTTTTTTCTCAGGAAAAGTCAGCGGACAAGTGATCTAGAAGAGACGGGTGTCGGCGAGTGTGGCTTCACATCCAGATCTGCCCTTCACCGTGTCCCGAGATAACATCCTGCCCACAGGGCTGAAGGGTCTCTGTCCCTGAGGGTTGCAGCTTTTATAAGAGGTAAAATAAGTCTCGTGACCATGCTCTGCAGAAACATGAACCTCACGGTGAGAGGTCCTAGGGATGGGGAGATGGGGAGAAGAAAACACAGAGAGGGGTGTTGGTGTCCCCATCCCGGGGGGACGCCGGCTCTGCCAGGTGATGGGGATGTTGGATGCAGAGCACCCTTGCTCACGCCTCTCGGGCGGAAAACTCCAGCCTGGGTTTGAAGAAAATTTTCCCATGAAAGATTCCCTGAAACTGGTACGCTCCCGCAAACGGCTTTGATTTCAGTGTATCGGCATTTTCCGATGAGAAACCATCTCATTGGAAAATTCCCAACCAGCAAAGAGAAACTCCCCAGTGTATCAGGGGAGGGATACTGTCGCATGCGGCGGGAATTTAATACCAGTGGAGTCTTGTGTCTGGAGGCTCTGGGTAAAGAAAGACGAAATGCAGCCAGCACCACTCACGGCGAGAGGGGAAACCGTGAAGTCCTGCAGTTGAGCAGCTTTGCTCTCTGCAGCCTGCTGCCCGTTTTCCCAACACTTTCCTCTTAATATTTCTCTTCCATCAGGGTGTCGCTGCTTTCTGCGCAGGCAGAGGGTGCAGCATGCAAGCGTTACAGACCAGAGGCAGCAGAGGCCGGACCTGTTAGGGGCATGGAGGTGATGGGAGCACAAGCTGAAGCTCCAGTGCTTCACCCTGACTTTGGTAGGGGTCTTGAGCTAAAGAGAGACCATGCAGTTCGAGATAATGGGAGAAACTGAGATGAACAAGTTACCTGCTCTGAAACAGACCTGATTGTTGGGTTACAGTAGTCACATATCCCCAGCCAGTTCCCTAGTCCGGTGGCTTAACCAGGCTGGAGGAAATATTCGTGTGTGCTATGGAGACAGCTCTTCTTGTTTAAGTTCAGGATTCTTCTAGAGCAGTAACAGGGCTCTTTCTGATGGACCATGGGACATTGCTGTGAGGGTGGACTCTGACCCATCCTTGGCGGGTGCCTGCCTGGGTGCTTCGTGGCTGGAAGAATATGATCTGGGTTTCTGGCAGCATGGTGCTCTGGCAGTCCATGAGAAGCTGCTGAGATGTGGGCAGGCAAGGCAGGGTTAGTAGAGGCAGGAAATATAGTAGACTAGCTGCTTGCCCTGGAAAAGACGATGCCATCTTAGGGGTTCTCTTCCTTCATGAAAAAAACAGAAGCCAGGTTCTGACCTGGCCCTCTGCTCTTAAAGGTAGCCCAAAATTTGGCTCTTACTGCTTCTCTTCTTTAATATCATCATTAACTGCAAAGGAGGCATTAACCTCAGGCATCCTCACACAAAGATGAGTACCCGCTCCATTGGAGGTGCCCTCCGCTCCCCAGCTGACGCGTGCTGCTTTCCAGAAGATTTTCAGTCTTGCCCATGCGATGCTGGTGGACCTCACACATTGTGTGTCCTTAGTGAGATAGAATCGATCAAGCAAGAGACTTGAAACCACAATGAGGTTATTTAATCCGCCTCTCGTTGCCCAGGGACTCCTCTTCCTGCACCGAGCTAGATTCTTCTGTCATGCATCAACTTCAGAGGAGTTGCACAAGAGCGGAGGAGAACAGACTCCAGCCACGCATCTTCTCCAGGGCTTTGTCCAGCCTGGTTTTGAATGACTCCCCTGAGAGGGCTTTCACCAGCCCTCGTGGGATAATGTACCGCAGCCTGCTAGATCTCTGATGGAAAGCGTGCCCCTCTTCCGTGGCAGGTACTCCATCTGGGTTTGAAGGCTTCCTTCACCCTGCTTGTTTTCCTGGTGGTTGTCTCTCCGGCAGAAGTTAGCAAGTCCCTTTGTGAGGCCTGCACTTCTCAGATGTTATGTCTGGAAGTTTGCTCTGTTTTTTTGGCTAGGGGGCCCAGGGTCTGGAAGTAGAGAGGTTTTTATGGGAACCCAAGTCCCCTTTTGACACGACTTCCTTGTGCTTAAATTTCAGGTTGAGTAACAGACGTGAACATTTTCTGGTTGGATATCTTTCATTGTCAAAGGGGATTAGGCCAGTGATTATTTACATGCACCTCTATTACACAGAGTCTGTTTCTTTTCTTTTTTTTTTCCCCCGTGTAATTCTACATAATATGTAAATGTTGACTAAAGCAGTCCCATAGATGGGGGAGAGGGAGCAAATGAGGCTCCTGCTWTGCAAAGTGAAATGGGTAGATCGAGATCTCTGAGCTGGGAGATGCCTGTAGGGCTGGTGCTTTGGGGAGAGCATCCTTTTCCTTCCACACATGGACACGATTGCCCAAGCGGCCAGGTTCATCCTGGGGCATCACCTTTCTCCATTGTGTTGGAGCTGGTTACAGCCAGAGGCTGAAAGCTTGGCGCGATGGGCCACTGGTTTGATCTAGGGCGGCTCCTCTGGAGCTTTGGCTGTTCCCCAAGAAATTGGGATATTTTTTTTAGAACCCAACATGCATGAGTTTTAAAAGGGATTTTTGATAGAAGTCCCACTTACTCCTTTATTTGGCTTGGGAGGCTGCAGTGGAACAGATTTCTTTACATATCCTTGAGTGTTATTTGATTAAGGTTATGACTGCTAATAAACACTCTGAGWCTATTCTCCTTCCCCACCACTTGTAATTCAGGATAACTGTTGCCTGCATGGGACTACACCTTTTCATACCAGTGCAAGGGACCAGAGTGCTGATTCTGCTCCCCTTTCATCAGTTTACCGGTGTGCTGCTTACTTCTGATTTATTCTAGCTTTATAATGTAAGAGAAAATAGAAATGGGAGGAGTGCCAGGAGTGATTCTGGCACAATAACCAGTTTACTTCCTTTTCCTTCACTTTGCCATTTACAATCACAAGTTCTTCTATAAAACAGCTATGAGAAGAGCAGACATTGCCCAGGAGTAAGAAAACTTGAAGCTGCAGAATCAAACTGGCAAAAACCAAAATCTTGTTTGCAGTGTAGGAGAAAGAAGCAGGTTCTGCTTGGAAAGACAGAAGGGAGGAAGAAAGTAGGGACCCCAGAGGACTCTGTTCTACCTATCATCTAGAAAATGAGCGTATTTCTTAATATGGTTAGTCTTTTGCTATGTAAGAAAATATTTYTAGTTTTTCAGCAAAACAGAGGAAGTGATATAGACACCCCAGCTACCCAGCATCACCACAACTGCGGCGGGAGACTTAGCCAGTACTCAGAGAAGGCTGGTAAGTGAATCATAGCCAAAACCAGTGACCCATGGACTAAGGAAAGAGATGGTCAGGCTCATCTAGGGATACGTAGATTGTCTGGAGAGAAAGAAGCAGAGACTCAGGAGACTGCCTGCAGTCACCAACGTCTGGGGAATAATCAGGGTGCCGCAAAAGTTTGAAAAATGATGAATATGCCACGTGCAATGAAATAAAAATGTGCTTGGATGTACCCAGAATGCAAACTCCATGTAAATGAAACTTTGCTCTGCACTGAAAATGCACGCTGATGGCCATTTATGAATCCATAAGAGCACAGAGAGCTCCCTTTTTGCACCAAGCCTTTCTGCTCCCCTTTTCCCTGAAGGTTGGGGGCCTTGATGCCTTTTTCCTGGACGTGAAGTGCAGACTCTCCACAACAGTCATAATAAGTCTTGTGCTGTGCGGCGCACTAATGAAAAGCTGTGTGGGCTAGTCCCTAATTACAACCATCAGTTAAGCTGTCAGAGGGAGCTCTCAGCCTCGGTTATTTCATTATTAGACTTYGGGCCTTGATGAGCTGCAATCAGGCATGAAAGTGTGACCTGAGCAGAGCCAGGGAGGTCTCCACTCCCCCACCGAGCTCAGGGGACTTTAGTACTAGACCTGGTTTCTCAGGTCCGGGGCTTTACCTATTGCACTGCAGGGAGGGAGCTGGGAGCAGAGAGGGAAAGGAGGAGAAGGAGAGCTCCACAGGGCATACGATCAGCTTTGGCACAACCAGCCGTCTTTCCACACACCTACATTCGCTGGCTTTTTAGGGTCTGCAGGCTTCATTGTTTTGAAGACAAGAAGCCGTTGCTGTAACTCAGCACCTCCAACTTAGGCTTCCTGCATAAAAGCTTTAGGGCTTTCAGCTATATACATTTAGTTTCAGTACAAATGCTATGCAGGGATGAGTCCAAGTCACGGTGTCTTTCAGCCACATCTGGATTTTGAAGTGCCCCAAAGGATGATGTTGGGAGACTATTTCTCCACGCAGTGGTCCCTTTAAATTTCACACTAGACCCAGTGGAAAACAGACATGCAGATGGTGGGTTTTAACGACAACAGCACCAGTTTATTTGAACTAGGGTCTTTATGGGGAGATGTGTTTGTTTTCTCAGACCACACATTATTAACTAATCCCTAGACTTTGTTTTTATAGTCGCATTGTGAGCAACTTCCCACTTTTCGCCCCTTTCCTCCGTCAAAACGTCTTTAGCTCCGCAGTTGTGTGTAAGGCGTCCTAGACCGCTGCTGCTCGGGATGGATTTCCATTCAGCAGTCCTGCTGCGGCTGTGGCTCCCCTTCCTAACTGGGAAAGTCAGGCTGGGAATTTCCTTGTGCTCTTTGGAAATGATCAGCTACAGTTGCTATGCATCCCATTCCCTCTTGGTACGAGGGGGTAATAATATTTCTTTTGTCTTCCCCGTGTATCGGCCCCATTCTTATTCCAAAGCCCAGGTCTGTCTCCTTTTCCCAGCTTCTCCTCTTCCAGGACAAGACTGTCACTTGCCGCGTGCCAGTACTAAGTGGAGAAGAGCCCATTTGCAAAAGGCCCGAAGTGAAACACTTGCAAGACCATCTTCTGAAGTATTCGGTTATGTTAAACCATAAATGCCATGAGAACAGGTTTCACTGTAAGCTTTTTGCTATTCTTTCACGGATTCAAGAAACCTTGAAATAAGCAATCACGTTTTTGCAGTTGTGGCTGCAAGTGCTGCACAAGAGGCGCTGGACAAAGCCGACGCAGGCTGCCACGGCCGGCGTGCCGGGGAAGGGATGGGATTTTGGGCAACGGCTTCTCCTCTCCAGGTTTCCCACCTGCGCCTTTTGCAGAGAATCTCCTCTGATCGCTTCCAGCCTTCGCCTGACAAACAGAAATCTGAAATGAAACAGCCTGTTCTGGAGGGATCGCGGGGGTCGGGGGGGTCTCTGTTGTCTAGCCCCACACAGCTGTTAATCACTAAAATATCTCTGGCTCCCAGCAGCTGTCTGGTGTTTATCTTAGCCTGGATATCTACTGGCCAACCCCAAGGAGAGCAGGCTGTGCAGCCAAGCCAAATACAAGCGGAAGGCAGATAATTTGCGCACAAGGGTGTACACATGTATTTTGTGTGTGTGTGCGTACGTATGCGTGTGTGTATACACGCAGGCTTTGTTTATATCCCGCTGCTGTGGCTGGAAGTGCACATCAGTGATTTTTGTTTGAAATGAATATGTAATTTTGTGGATGTCTTGGCACATACAAGAAGGGAAGCCTAATGTATATGTGTCGTACAGGTGGTTTAGGCGTGTGCTTCCAGGTGCATGACTGTGACTCAGATAAGATCTCTTGCACAGTAATTCCCTGCRCTTTCTATAAGTCTCATGAAGCTTTTTAGATAAAGTGGAAAAATGCAGGGCTTCCCAAGTCTTCCAGTATCAGTCAGCCACGGAGGCTTTAAAGTGCATCTAAAAGGCAGTT
This sequence comes from Phoebastria nigripes, assembly GCA_035582835.1. Classification (NCBI taxonomy): domain Eukaryota; kingdom Metazoa; phylum Chordata; class Aves; order Procellariiformes; family Diomedeidae; genus Phoebastria; species Phoebastria nigripes. The sequence continues at coordinate 1,794,995 of JAYKAV010000334.1, read as the reverse complement.
CCCTGGGCCCTCTGTGACTGTTTGGGAAACAAGGAGGAGGAAGAGTGTTACCAAAGTAAACTGACCCACCTGCAAAAGAGAAGGTGGTCAACCTTGTGGCTGCAATTAACCTCTCYTCGCAGGGGCATGAGGGCAAGGAGTTTATATAAATCAGGCTCAGGGGAGGCTGAGTTTTTCAGGGAAGGGATGAGAGAGGTAGCTCTCTTAGCATGTTTGATGTCCTCGCTGTGGTAAGAAGCTTGCAGTGACCTAGGAGATTAAAGAMTTGAGGAGTAGCAAGGTGGATGTGAGCGTGTTATATCCTGATTTTTCTGAAGACTTACACCTTTTTTTTTCCCCGTTTCCAGRTCCTTTCTGTAACAGTCAGAGCGTCCTGAGGTACCACGTGGCAGCTTGGAGCAGTGGAGAAAGTCCTGGCTGGATCTGAGTTGCTGCTTGCGTGACAAGGTAGGATTTGGGTGAACTTGTGGGATGGTGGGAACGAACCGGAGTTTTCTTTTAATGAATTGTCCACTGCAAGCACCCAGACAAGCACAAGGTTGTGTCGCTGAATGTTGTGAAGCTTCAAACTAAAGGGTTTGCAGTTTTTATTTACCTAGCAGTTGGTTGTATATTTAATGTTGTTTTGGAAAGAATGCKTGAGGTCCTCGTTGCTGCTGACTCTCCCCTGAGGTTTCAAAGGCTGTCAAGCACTGAGAGTTGCAGAAACTGGCTGTACAGGATGGTGTGTGCCTTTGACTTTTCTGAGCCCTGAGGGGGGCTGAAATCCTGCTGCTTCTTACACTGAGTTCTCCAGGGGCAGCTGCCCAGGATAAGCTGCAGTGCTGGCTTCTGGAGGCTGTGTTTTTCGGTAGGTGGGAAGCTGGAGGCCTGTGCTGAGCTGTGTTTTGGGCTGTGCAAGACTGAGTGAGGGGGTGTGCGTTTGCTTATCCCTAGTTTGCCTCTTGCTCTCCGAGTACAGTGAGTGCCTTGCATAGAGATTGTGCAACAAAGGCCAGGGCTTCTTCCAAAGCAGTTCGGCTTTCTTGGCTGTGAATGCCCAGCTTTCCTTCAGGTCCAACTCTGGTATTTATCAATTAACTTGCTCCAGATCCTGGGAACAGCCACAGCTGTCCTTCCCTTCAGCCTGGAGCACCCACTTCCTTCTGCCTTACCTCATCCTGCAATTACTGTCCCAGAGGGCACCCTGGGCTGCAGCAGCCTGTACATCTGTCCTGTCTTCTGCGCAGGCAGCAAAGCCTCGGAGGATAAAGGAATGGAAGAGAAAGAAGCCAGTAGCCCAGGAGTACTTTTTAGGCAGAAACATGCTTGTATTATGCACCTGGAGGCAGTGGGGGTGAGCTTGTGGTATGGGAAGAAGCTGTGCAGGGAGCTGGGGCTGAATTGAGGGTAGCAAGCTGTCAGGATGCTTCTGCTGGAGGCTTGGTGAAGAAAAGCAATCGCAGGAGAGAGGTTGTAGTGGCTCCTGTTCTCACTGAAAATGACAAACCTGTGGGCTCTCTGGCCGGAGCCTTTGCTGTAGGTGAGAGACTTCTCCAAAGGGAGAGACCAGCTTTCTGGAAGGCAGAGGACAGGAAGGGAGGAGTTCATCTGGACCAGACTCTCTAATAACTAACTAGTCAGCTGTTTCTTAATGTGCTGAGAGGATGTGGGAGCCCATGGGTTTGCTGAAATGTATGTGCAATGATTGCTCCTTCTGAAGAGCCAAGAGTCTCTTGAACAGCGGAGGTGCAGTCCCCTTCCTCTCCCCCATGATACACCGTGCTTAACTTACAGCCAGGAGGGGCAGGGTGTTTTGGATGGCCACACACCAGGGTTAATATGCTGCCCTGAAGAGGGGAGTAAAGGTGGGGAGGGTTCAGTGCTGGAGAAACACTCTGAACAGAAACACTGCTGTGCATTAGGGAGATGATGGTGGAAACAGCTCGGGAGGCATCTTGATGACAGGCACAGCCTAGAACTGTGTCCGCTCTGGGGTTTTTTTTCTTGCAACCTTATTTCCAGCTTCATAATGGGGAGCATAACCTCTGGCTTTGCTTCATCAGATGTGCCTGCAGCAAAGCTAAATGGAGCTGACAGATTGGGGCTCTGCTATTTCTCTGGAGCTAGCACAGCATGAAGGAGGTGTGGAGGCATGTCTTAAGAGTCCTGATGCTCAGGATATATCTGGTCACCTGTGGGGCTGGCAATGGTAGTGCAGATGGAGCAGCATGTTAGCCTGGCCCCCTTCGCACCTCAGAGGCAGAGAGGCACCTAAAATCTCGAGGGAAATTGCCAGGCTTCTGTGCCTTGGCTTGGGTCCCGTGCAAGCAGTGGGGTGTAGAGGGAGAGTGGCCCCAGTGCTGCCACYGAGACAGCCCCTGCCAGCCAGAGAGCAGAGGGAAAGTGGAACAATAACATTATCCCCTGGTGATGGCTTAAAATTGAAATCAGCTGCAAGGGCCCATCCTGCCTGCTGAAAACAGAGGGGCTGGGAAGACCTGCCTTGAAGGCTGTGGAGCAGCAGTAAGGTGATATGCTGAGAAAATATTATGTTCTTAACTGCCTGAGTGCTGCTGCTCTTTCTCAGCTTCCCACGCAGTCCTCCAACACCATCACCAGCGTTTATGGCATCCAAACCCCATCCCACCCTGATGTGCAGGGACAGACCTCTGTTCCCCCTTGGCGAGGGGTATCCCATGCAGGGCCTGGTACTTGGGCATGAACGTTTTTGATCAGCTGCCCCCCCACCCTTGTTCTTTTGGGGAGAACAAGCCAGAGCTGCRGCCCAGCTGCTGTCAGTGGGGGTCCTGTGGATATTTGCATCTCAAAATCCCATCTTCCTTGCTGAGCTATTGAGCTTGTGCTGTTCCTGGTCCCGACACGTTCAGGGAGCAGACATCCTGCTCTTCTCCATCCTCTCAATGTCTCTTTGCTGATGTTTAGTGTCAGTTGAGGACATTTGGTAGCCTACTGTGCAAGTCACCATGGGAGGACAACATGCTTCCCATAAACATAGACAAGGGCATTGTTGCCTATTTTAATGTGCTCTAATTTAAACAAAATGGTGTTTTCAAATGAGTTTGGTGGATTTTGTTGCAGGAGACAATAACTCCCTGTAGTTAGAAAGGGTTTTTTTTGTAGCGAGGGGATTCTGGCTTTGACTTAAGCTTGCAGGTTGCTGAGTYGGGCAACTCTTACAAGCAGTGCCTCTATAGAAATGTATATGAGCCCTCCTGTACCAGCAGGTCCTGCGGGCACACAGCTCACCTTCCCCCAGTACTGTGAACTTCAGCGTGGCTCTGCTGATGCCTGGAGGGGGGGACTTCACACTGGAGTCCGCTGGCACTGGTCCCAGGCAGGATCAAGGTCACTTCTATTGACCTGAGCTGCATTCAAAACAATCACCTAGGTGTGAAAAAATCCACTGCCTGGTCCCTGTTCCCTGGCCTCCCTAGTCCCCACCCAGTGTATTTTTTAAATATTCTTAATGAGCTGTCATTTTGGCCAGGGCTCACTTGGCAATTTAAGGATGGTGGTAACAATAAGACCGCAATGTCCAGGCAGAGGAAAAGGAGTGAGGGGCTTTCTGCTGGGTTTTGGGTTTGGTTTTTTTTTKTTTGTTTGTTTTTTTGTTTTTTTTTCCCCTGCTTGGTCTTTTCTGTAGTTGTTTTGAGTCCTGCAGTGATTTCTAACAGCTGGCCCAGCTATCATCCCGATCGTGTTGCTCTGTGCTTCAGTGAGCTGAGGGGACTTGGCAACCCGGCAGCTGTCCCGGAGCCTGAGCCATGAATGAGCTCAGAGGGGGAAGGAGAGAGGCTTGGATGGGAGAAACTGTATTTGTGGTGTTTTGGGGTTTTTGGTTTTGTTTTTTTTTTTTTTTTGTTTTTTTTTTTTTTTTTTTTTTTTTCTTTTTTTTTTTCCTAAGTGAGAGGCTGACAGTGTTGACTGGATCCAGGAACAGCCGGAGCAGGTGCTGTGTGTGCTTTGCCCTTCCACGTTTCTCCTCCCTTGACCGTGCGGGTGCACAGACCCTCCTGCAGCACTTGGTGAGGGATGGTCACAAGAAATACCTCAAGTCCAGCCTGTATCTGACCCATCACTGCAGCACTTGGCTCTGGGCATGGCTCACACCTGCCCTGGGAACTCACATGTAGCTCTGCTAATGTATGCCAGTGCTGATTTGCAGCAGGTCTTGGCTCTTTCCACTCTGATGCCCCACACAGAGATGTTTTTTTTAAGCTGTACTGTCAGACTTCAGCAATGCAACCTGCTGACAACCTGCCTTATGTTTTATGCTACAGATCCTAGATGAGAGCTGCATCTAAAGGTGTTTCTTTTGACCGAGATGCACAGTGCCTCTTGCAGCATCCTTCTGTCCAGCGCAGCACTGTCCCTTGATATCAGACCATGCCTAATATCTCAAGTTGATGTGCTGTGTGACGTTATATAGATATTTTTCTACCATGCACAAGGCAGGAGGGAGCTTTTCAGCCCCTATTCCACGCTCATGTCCTTGAGCGTATATCTCAAGCTGGTGGGGGGGGGGGGGTGTGTTTAAACAGTTTCCTTAAAATAATCTGTATAGACCCAGGTAGGTTGTAGCACAGTGTGAGGGGGTGATTCCTGTCTTGTAGAGCCTAAAGCACTCAATAGACATAGTGACCCCCCACTAAAATGTGGTTTGCAAGACAAAACCCCCTGGCCTGCAGAAACTGCCGGACCGCTGCTTCTGAGTCAGTGTGTTGTGAACTGGGGGCAAACCGGAGAAATGTGTTATGGTGTTCTCCTCAAGTGCAAAGAGTTTGGCAAAGTACCGCAGGCTACTGCTTTTAAATAGCTCATCTTTAAATAGGTTGCTGTCTCCATTACCAAGGGCATGTCGGCTTTCCTGGAGGGTACTGGAGGTTTCATTTAAATGCAGTCACCTTGGGATTCTTTGGAGATGTTGATGATGTGTGGCAGGATGATCTCCAGTACACAGCGTGCAAATGGTAGAAAAGGCTGAAACCAAAACTCCTGTGAGACTGTGCGTGCCGTGAGCTTTAATACTCAAGAAAATGAGGGGCTGCTTTTCTTTCCTCTAGATGCAGGCTGTGTCAATGTGTCTTTGCTGTTGCTCTGCTGTTCCCCTTTCCTGGCAAGCCTTGACCTCCCTGATTTCTGATACAAGCTCCTTGCAGCGTGCTGCAATCCTGTGCAGACACAAGGTTGGCTGCTCTGCCTTCATCTTAGCCATTGGCATCTGGAAAGCTCCTGGCTTGGACCTGCGTGGTGCTGGCAGGTGTGTGTTAATCCTGACCTGCATCTTGCCTGCTCTCTCCACGGTGACACTGCTCTTCTGTCCTTTGCTAGCCTCATCCCCCAAAATGAAGTTCTGCTGGAACTCTCAGTTTTGATTTGTGCTGGTTGCTGCAGGTTTTATCAAGGATGATGCTCTGTGTGCGCTCCGCCCTGGACCTGGGGCACGCTCCACCCTTTCTCTGCTGCTGTGCTACAGCACATCTGCCCTGATGTGCTGCACTCCTGCTGTGAGATGATGAGAGATCAGGTGTTCATGCTGCACTGAGCAGGCTGCCTTGCTTTTGGAAGGGATAGACTAAACAGGCCAAGCCTAATGCTGTGGTAAAGTGGTGTTAAACTGGTGGTTGTTTCGGGGCTTCTCAGGGCTTGTTTTCTTCTGAGCTCTGCCCTTTGGGACCGCGAGAGAATGTAGGCAAACCRCAAAGTGGGTCAGTGGCAAACACCAGGCCGTGGCAGCGTTCAGCCGTGCACTGTAAATGAGCAAGTCTGCAGCTCTGTGAACAAACAACCTTTATACCTTAATGGTTATTGCAGATGCCAGGTCCCCGCTCGTGTCTTTCCAGGCATCTGCCTAGGCAGATGCTGTGCTCTGGCAGGGAACAGGCCAGGAACTAGCTCCAGTGTTGGAAAGCTAGCCAATATCGTATGTGGAAATAATACTTCTCCTGGGTTTATTTAGATGCAAGTACCCTGGTGCTCTTCTGAGTGCATGTGTGCTACCAGGCAGTTACAGCAACAGGCTTTTTGGTATGCACCTGGCATTGTTTTTTTCCCAGCTGCTTGCTTTTGGGGGTGGGAGAGGTGGGCAGAGGAGAGGGATGTGATGCTTTTATAAGCCATGGATGTGAACTGATTGGGGGGGGAGGTAGTCTTAATTCTTCAACATAATGTGGAATTGCAGTAGTGAGGTCCACGCTTAAATTAAGACAGATGAGTGCAAAAGGGGTTGTTGGATGAGCTTGCAGTGTTTACTACAAGAGGGCCAGATCTATGTTCTCTTGGTTGTGGCTATAAACATCAGAGATGCCTTAAGCTGTCTGGCATGCAGCTACTTCTGTGAAGATTAAGTTGAAATAGGAGTTTTAACGGTATGACATTGAACTTTGAATAAGGCTTTGGCTCTGTCACAACTTTCTTCTGCAGTCGAGAGGAGGGAGCTCAGGGCTCTGTGCTGCTTTTTCTAACAATAAACCGTGCTTTGAGGTGTACAGAAGAGCACTAAAAGCTGAACTCCCTGCAAGTTATTTCGTTTGAGCTCTTGATTATGCTAAAGCACATGCATCCCCTGTATGATCCAGGATGGATGATGTTCCATCCATTTCTTTTGAATACCTCATGGATCTCTAACAGCTGCAAGCAATTTATTTTGGGTATAATCAGTTAATGTTTTGGTGAAGTGCTTTGAAGATGTACAGCATCCTCAAATGCTGAGTATTGTTTCATTATTATTACTATTTAACATCTCTACGTAGCTGAACTACTGTCAGACATCCTCACTTAATAACGTATTTGGTGTCTGGATCTTTTCCGCAAAGGCAGATTTTTGGCAAAGGGGGTGGTGGAATGATATAATAGAGTTTGCAGTTATATAGTACCTGTCATCTGAGTCTCTCAACGTGCTTTACAGGCACTAGTTAATTCTCACCACTTGCTAGGATCCATCTCYATGCAGATGGAGAGGCTGATGAGGAAAAGTGTGACCTTTTTGAGGTCACACAGGAGGGGATTAGGCCCAGATTCTCCAGAACCTGCTCTCTCTGTTGCAGTTACACAGTGCCCTTTCGCTGTGACTATGCCACTGGCCTCATAGGAACCTCCCCTGCTCCTTATGAAGGGATCTGGCAAATGGTAACTTCTGTGTAATTATTTTGGATCAAGAAGCATGCAGCTTGGGTTTGCTGCCATGCAAAAGCTTGTGCATTGTGGAGGCTGAAGTCCAAAGCGGTACAAGCCATAGAGGGTAAATAGGAAAGTAAGACCGAGTGACTTCTGAAGTCATGCAAGTTTGGAGTAAGCTTTCTGTCACCAGGGTATGGCTTGTTGTATTTGCTTTTTCTTCTTGTGATGCCACCTGGAGAATAGGCATTGATTATGTTATTTAATTTGCTTTCTGGCCAGCCAGACTGCTAGCAGAACTCCCCAAAGAGCTGCTGCTTGGGATTCTGTGGGAAACCAGTCTGACCAGAGGCCACTCATCAGTATAAATCACCCTTCTGGGATGGATCGCCAGGCAGTGTTGTCAGTCTGAGCTGGTCCCTCTGTGTCAGGGCAGACCAGAGCAGCTTTCCTCGCCCCTCCTGTGGCTGCTCAAACTGATTGCTGTCAATCCCGTGCCTTTCACCAGAAAGAAAAGCGCTTAAAAATTGAAGAGGTGATATTAGGAGATACAGCCATGGGACTCTAACAGGCAGTCCATCATGTCTTAGACATTAACATCTAGTCTAGAGGACTTGGAAAGCAGTTCTTCCCCCACATGCATCCCCCAACCCACCCCAGAGACAACATATAGCATGGAATCAAAAAAAAAAAAAAAAAAAAAAAATTAACTGGCGCTGCTATTCTGACAGATAAAGAGCAACTCTTCATAAAGGACCTCTGTGTTTTTCTTCCTGCCAAGAATCATTTAAACAGCGGTCATTAGCGACTTATCTTTCCTAAAACACTAGTGAAAGCTGACATCTCGGCRAGAGACCCCATCAGTCAATGTGCTGTGGTGGAGAACAGCTGTCTATAGCTACAGCTGTTTGCACCCTACATGCGTGAATCCCCCTCCCTTAAACACATGCTGGGACATGGTATTTACAGCCCGCTCATAGGCTCATGTATTATTCGTAGCAAAGCTAGGGGTGACTGACAGTCCAAACAATGCGAGCAGGGAAAATTCCTCTTGCTTACTCATAGGTTTTTGCAGGAGCTTTATCAAAGCCCTGCTCCTCCCAGGGAAAACTCTGCCTGATAACCAGGCATTACAAACAACCATCAGCTGGGGTGAAAACTACCCTAAACAGCCATCAGTGGGACTGGGAATTGGGCTGCATATCCTGAGAGCTATGGAGCCTGTTAACCACTGGCAGCATATTTATCTTCCTAACATGCTCGTTAAGAAAACAATGTTATCTGCATCTTAAAGGTAGGGAATAAAGAGACTGTTTGCTGCCCTAAAGTCTCCTTGGTCCCTGTGTCTCCAGTTGGTGCTTTACTGGGGTCTCTGAATTGCTCTTAAATGTCCCTTGCTCCCCGTTTCACTAGGTGCAGGGACTTGAAAGGGATTTAAGCTGGCTAAATATGGCCCTTAACGATTGCCACAAAAGTGTATCCCAGGGAAGGGGTGCAAACCAAGGGTTTCAGACCTTGGCCCCTTGTAAAAGTCCATGCAAAAGCCTTGCAGGGCTAAATCTACAGTTCTGCCAGCTGAGGGTTTTCAGGTTCCTTGTCGGTGCCAGGTTTATGCATTAAGGTGTCTACTGAAGGCAATGTTGTGCAGGATCATCTCTTCTGGTCAGTGAGCTGAAGTTCAGGACTGGCAGCCCGATAAGCTGAACCATCCTAGAATTTGCCTGGAACTTTAAAGGCTGGTTTAGGACCGTTAAACTTGAAACTAGTCAAGCCAAACTTGAAACCTATCTACTTTCTGAACTTTTCTTTCCTTGCTTGTTCAAATACTGGGAGGTAAGCCAGCTCTGGATATGAAGTCACTTTTGAAAATGGCTCCTCTCCCCAGAAGGAGGCTTGAAAATTCCCATTGTAATTTTAAGTGATTTTAAAAAAAAAAAAAAAAAATCTTATGAACTTGGCCCCTGAATCAGTCCCTCCCAGCTGTCCTCAAATTAAAAAGAGGAAAAAAAGAGACACTGGCACTGCAAGACTTTTTTTATGACACAAATTTTATTGCGTAGGATTCAGYGCATTGACAGGCTATAAAAGTTTATTAAAAGCAGATACAGCCTGTCAATGGGCTGACCAATGCCCCTGGCCGGGATGCATCCTCAGGCTTCTGGTGGAGGGATCTGTTTTTGTGGGTTTTTTCTGCATTTTGACTGGGTCGTCRCCAGGGAGAATTTCCTGAAGGGGGAATGCCCACCGTGAACCACCAGCATTGGCAAAGGGGTGCGAGTCATTCTTGTGCAGAGATACGTGGTGCTGACAAGTTTTGTGGCGAGTCTTTTGGGGCTAAACACATGCRTGAGGTTATACATGCAAGTAGGTCTTTCCCTGGCAGCTAGCTAGCACTTAGATTAATATTCCTATTAGTGCAAGGCCAGCCTCTGATACCCCTTCAGCAACCTGTATGAAGCGTACAAGTTGTTCTGCAAAAGGGAAGCGTCCATATCGCAAAGCCCACCAGACTGGGAGAAAACCAAGGTCYCATACTGTTACTTGTGTGCAGACAGCACCTTCTCTTGGGACCCTTCTGAACTTGGAAGGGAGCTTTTTCCCATGAAAATTACTCATTGTTTCAAGGGAAGGCTGGTTATTCAACTGAGTTGCAATTAACTGTTTTTGGAGTACAGTGCCTTCCCCAAGCCAGGGCAAAAATAGAAGAGGATCACAGCTTCATCTGCAAAATAGGAATATGGCTAGATCTACTTATTGTGGTGGTTGAAAATTGAAGTAGCTGAGATGAACATCTGCCTGATCGTTAATAAATGCCTGTGGGGTGCATGAGGCCGTTGATGCAAGACATCACGGCTAAGGTGATAGGAGCAAACTGCAGCTTCCCCCTCTTAATTCCTGACTGCTTGCTTCTGCAAACTACCTGGTACACCTTTAGCATGAGTTTGGCTTACTGTATGTGTGTAGAAAGAACGAGTCGGAAGGTGTCAGGGATTGCCCACCAAAGATGGTGCTAGCTCATCCCTCCGGGGCTTTGCGGTTTATTCCAGCAGCAGCCTTTGCTGGTGATTTGGACTGAGGTGTCTTGTTGTGAACCAGTTTGTCAAAAATGGAGTCGGGGTCCTGAAAGTGGTGAGCAGGGTGCCGGATTTGCTGCATTCACAGGTCAGTGAACTTAAATAACTATATGCCTTTGAGATATTTCGGAGACCCCTAGTGAAAAAGGGCTGTAGCCAGTTGCCAGACCCCTCACCTTGTTAGCCTGTGCCAGTTTGGATGTGCTGTCAGAAATCATTTGCTGGTGGAGGAGCATTAGGTAAGAACCCTGTTTTTGTATCCACAACAGTGTTGGATCAAGGTTGCCGCGTGTCATTTCATCACTCTGGCAAACGACGAGCTCAGGGCTTGGAGTGTGGAACSTTATTTTTAATAAAGGAAAAATCTTTGCACTTCTATTCTGCATCTGTCAGCGATCTCACTTGGCTGAGCCCTGGAGGAGTTCATCTGGCCCTCATGTTAAGGAAAACCAACAAATTAGTACAGATGTTTTTCTGAGAGCTACGGGGATCAGGGATCAGTGATTTAATACTGCCTGATATTTGATAGGGGACGCCCAGGGAATATGTGCTGGAAACCAGGAAGTAATATTACATGAAATCAAAATATAAATATGTTCCTAAAGGTTTAGGTAATTTTTTGCAATTTCCCCTTGTATAGTCTTAAATGAGGTCTCTCCTTCTCCTCCTGTTCTTCCTGCACTTGTTCATGTAGGAGGCTCGCTCCTCTTTGAGCTGGATTCAAAAATCCATTGGGTAAAATGGAGGCTTTCCATGTTAGGAAAGTGTTTTTTGTGGGTTTTAGCTCAGCTGAGGAGCACACATTAAACAAGGCAAGATGTTTTTGGAGGAAGGAAGGGAAACTCAGAGGTGAGGGAGGAAATAGCCCTAACCACCGTGGGTACAAGTTTGCCTTCAGGAAGCATTCAGACGTTGGGATACACCATTCATTGTGCCCTCGCTGCTGCTTCCAACCCTGAGAATTCACAAGGATCGGTTGGTGAAAATATGTGCAACTGGAGTCCCAAACGTGGGGATGCGTGGAATGAAACCGGAGACCAAAACCAGCTTTGATTTTTGGCTCTCCAGAGTATATTTTGTAGTCCTTTGGTTGACATGGCCTAACAGGTAGTACTAGCTTTTATCTGCTCTATAGTTCAAGCAGGCAACATCAGGCAAATAAGGCTGTGAGATACTAGCTATAAGTCCTCCGGAGCTGTGCCTAACTTTCAGTGACCGTGGGACCAAATGACGCTTCAGTTCAAAGCCCCTGCTGAGATACATCTTTAAGAAGAGGCAGCGTGGTGGTGGGAGATCACAAGGCATAGCTTTTCTTGTTGATATGCCAACAAGCTACTTTTTGGAAGGATTTTGGGGGTTACTTGGATCCTGGTGGTCTGAAAGGGCACAAGTCRGTTGTCTTTTGGCATTTTGTATTCATGCATGTGTATAAGGTATGAAACCAAACTTAGAAAAGGAAGGTAAATTCATTTTTCACAAGTTTTGAATTTAGGTAACTTCTCTGAGTAGACCTATTGTGACCATAAGAAGTATCTGCAGTTCTTGATGGTTTGGACTTGACACTTAGGACCTCACGATGTGTCATACTGGTGAGTCTTTGCCTGCCACATCTCCACCGTGGGCCTTCTGTATTGCTCAATGGCTTCACCGCTGCTGGGTTGGGTTTACTGATACCTAAATAAGTCACAGCAAGAGAATTTATTCACACCCTCCAAAAACCACAAGATATGGAAAATTAATGTTATTCTTGACTCTCAAAAACATACCAGTAACTGAGATGAAGTCATATAGGCTCAGCAATGACCATCAGGGGGATTTTGAAATTGTTCACAGACCCTCTATCTGTCCCTGCGATGCCCAGGGTAGCCCAGCTGTTTGGCAGAGTGGGAGTGATATCTGATGTGCATAGCTGTGTGCTCACAATTTGAGAGTGAAGAATGACTTTTCTCCCCAACTTGCCACTGCCCCACCTGGAGCTGGCAGGGACTCCCATGCAGGCGTAAATCAAGGGGAAGATGACAGGGTTGTGGCTGAAGATTTTTGGCTCCTTTTGGGTTGGAAAACTGGCCTTTTCGTAAAGGTCACGCCATAGCTGACCTCCCAGGAAGGGGCGAGGGAGGAGGGCTGCTGCTAAGCCTCAGGCAGGACAGAGATGATGTTGGAGATGAAGCGCATCCTTTGTGTAATATCGGACCCAACAGCGTTAGGCAGTTTGGCTGTTCGTCACCCATTGCTTCATACCGGAAGATGACACGAACAGCAACTTTACTTTTTTTTTTTCCCCCCACATTTCTCTTCTTACCCTTGGGCAAGGACCCAAAGCCTTCATGATGTGTAATGAATTTACTAGTCCCTTACCATAGGATATTGTTCTGTTCTGGCTCTCGCTGCCATTTCTGAGGGTCAGAGGCACGTCTTTTGATGTGTACCTGGAAGCATCTCTGGTATTCATGCTTGCGCTTCAGTTTATGGATTTGGTTTCAAATAYGTGAAGTTTTTATGAACATTGTGTTGATGTTGCACTGAAGACAAAACTAATTAGGAGCCAATGGGCTTCTCAGTAGTGGAAGCGTTGAGCCAAGGAAATCCAGAGCAGGGAGTGAGGATGTTCTGCACTTCACACCAGGGAAATTCCAGTGATGGCTACTCCTTTCCCTTTGCTCATGCAATTGTGCCTTTCCGCAGCATGCGGTGACTCAAGGATCGCTTGCCCATCTTACCCTGCAATTTCCTGGCTTGCATCAGGGTTTCTGTAACTGTTTTGGTAGTCCTTCTACAGGGATAGGAAGGCTGAGGTTTTTGTAAGGCCTCAGTTGGCTTTAAACTGTATAAACTTTGTACTCTTTTTACATCCAACCTGCAAGCTTAAGGAACATATTCAACTCCAAAAAAATTTCTCAACTTAGTGACAAATCTGCTTCCTATAAACCCGAGCTGTTGGCATTTGCTGTTACCCTCCTTTAATGCTTTATTAATGAAGTTCTTTTACAGCTGTTCCATTATTTCACCTGGGATAGGAGTTAGGGTCACAGGTGGATAATTATGTGGGTCATCCTGTTTCTATCCTCTTAAAACTCTGGCACAACATAAGCTTTCTTCCAGCCCTCAGTGTTCCAAAGCCTTATTAAAAGTCAACATTAATGATCCAGAGCACTCTTTGGCCAGGTCCCTTTTAAATCTCGAATACAAGTTCTCTGGGCTTGCCGATTTCAAAATACCTCATTTACTAGCTGTGGCTTAACATCCTTCTTAGTTACTGTTGGATTAGAAGCTATTTCATCATCGCATGATACAAATAAATCCCATGGCTTTCTCTCAAATATAGAATGGCTGCTCGTATGGTTACAATACCTTGGAGCTGTGGATATACCCCTTTTCTGCTTGGCTAATTGTGGTTGTACTTATTGCACTGAGCCAATACTGTTGTTCGGGGGGTTTTGTTCGTTTAGAGTTGCTTGAGGTGTCTATCCCAAAGGGAATGATGCAGAAGTTGTTCCTGTTTCCAGGCGGGGAAATAATCACAGTGTTGTGAGGTGAGGCACTGTACGTGGCACAGAGCATAGGTCCAGGGGCAGAGAGAAAAGGAAGAGGAGCAAGGAAGCTTTTCTGCAGTGAAGAGTAGGGCATAGTGGGAGGATGGAGGGTGCATTCATCTCCAGGCTCAGGAAACCTCTGTGAGATGTTAGGGTGGGATGCGGGCTGTGTATGGCTCCAGGAGAAAGGGCTCTCGGATCACAGCAAGACGATGATGGGGTGGAGGCAGGAGGTGCAAAAAGGCTAGCTGGGATGGCACTGAGGTGAGATCTATGTGCATTACTGGCACAAGAGAAAGCATCTGCACGTGTAGAAGGGGTAGCCAAAGAGAAGACCAGTCTAACCCAGAGTACGCCAGGAAGTCTCATGGAGACGCTCCTTGGAGAGATGCTACTAACATGGAAATAAAAGGGTGAGAAGGGGAGCAAAGGAAYGGTGATTTAGCAGTAAGCCAGGGAAGCAAGTGCAAAACAGAGGCAGAATGGAAGTTTAGTTGTTACCACGTGGATGTGAAGAGCTTGGCTAACCTGTGGAGGAACTGGCGTTGCACATCTGACTATGAGCTTGACCTAGCTGTTACTGCAACCTGCTGGGAAGACTTGCAGAAGTGGAGTGCAGAAAATCATTGGCCACAGACAGGGAGTGGGAGCAAGTGGGCAACATGGTATGATGTGGGTGTTTAGGTCTCTAGTCATGGAAAACTCGGTGATTCCAGCATGAAATAGGAAGTAGGATATTAACTGGTGTCTGATACTGTCTGGCCAAACTGGTGGGCAGGGTGACTGCTCTGTTCGTATGTTAGGAGGTTTTTTAAAGACAAGCGTCCTTTTGGAAAAGTATCAGAGAAACATCTGCTGGATCACTTCTGTTGCTACTTCATATGCTTTATCACAGCCATTTTCTGAATCTCTTGAAATAGAGTATTGTATGTGGGAGATGTTTTTCAGCCGGTCTTGGTAGGTGAAAAGCAACTGTGTGCAGAATCGGAGCTCAATAACTGCTCAATAATAAGCAGAGGTGGCTTCCAGGTTCCTATAATGATGCTTCTCCCTCTGCTTCAGACAATTTAAAAGTAGCCTGTGTGCCAGTTGCTTGCATGTTCCTGCAGGCGTAGGCAGAGACTAAAGCTTTATAGTGCAAGAGGTGAACTGCTTGGGTTTGGGAATGAAAAATGCCCATGCTTCTGTTGGCTTTTCTGATTCCACATTAATTGAATACCTGCAGCCCCAGGGTTTAGCCCATTTAATAGATCCAGAGTTAGAAATTCTGGGCAAGTTGAACATAAATAGAGCCCAATTCACATAAATCTGCCCTGTGAGCATCTTGCAAATAAACATGTGGCAATATCAATGCAAAGAAACTCTACCCCGGTGACCTGTGTTACTTGTGATGACTCCAGAAACTCTTTTGAAATTGAAAGGTCTGAATTACGTAGTTTGCCTGATATTTACTTACGTAAGTGCTTGCTGTGACATAGAAGAAAACAAGTAAATGCCAAGGAATAATGGCTATTACTAGTGATTTATTCTCAACCAGGTAATTTAATTGCCTTTCCTGATGGGTAACCAGATATGAGGACAGGGAAGAGTAAACTTGTATATCTTTGACTTGAAAGGTGTTGGCACTATGTTGTAGACCTTTCTCTAACTTGGGAAACACGGTCTGGAGGCTGCTGCTAAAAGGTAGATGTAAGCAGGAGAAAACCAGACACAGAACAGTTGTTAATGGTTCGCTGCCAAAACAGCAAGCTTTATTAAGTGAGATTTTGCCAGGCCTGAAAAAAAAACCACTCAAACCCAAAGTGTTTCATAATCCCTGAGGTTCTGGATGATAGAAGAGGGAATATGTGTGTCAGTGCTGCCAGTCGGGGAGGTGCTGCGAGCCTGCCGGAGGATGATACTAGTATTTGAGGCGACTGTTGCAGTGGAGAGAAACACCCTCCCTTCTGGGTGGGGAACAAGCCCTGGATATAATTTGTCATGGATGAGGTTTGCACGTAGATCACCAGGTGAATTAATAGAGGAGAAAGAAAGACTGGCCAGCTAACAGCTCTGCCTGGGAGGGTTTGGAGTTGACCTAAGCCTGGGTCGCGTGTGGTTTTCTATTGTAAATAAAAGAAGACAAGTATTGTGCTGGGATGTAGAAACAGGGCTCTTGCAAGCCTTCAGACTCAGCATTAGCATGCTGTCAGCTGTCACTTACAGGAGTTGCCAGTGTAGGCTGGGATGGKGGGGGGTTTGTCTTTGTGTGCTACGTGTATGCTTAGGTGTCAAAGTCAGGAATATGTGCATCTTAGGCTCTCTATAGACTTACAAGCGCCTTCAGGGAGCGATGGAGAATAACAAAGGTGTAGGCTGCCTGGCAGCACCTTCTCTCCATTGACTCCTCTGGGAGCTTTGAAGCTTCTGCATGAGGAGTTTAGTCATCAGGCTTTTGAATAAAAGCCATCCCCACGTAGCAAACTTGATTTCACTRCTGCAAGCCCTGGA
This sequence comes from Phoebastria nigripes, assembly GCA_035582835.1. Lineage (NCBI taxonomy): Eukaryota > Metazoa > Chordata > Aves > Procellariiformes > Diomedeidae > Phoebastria > Phoebastria nigripes. Next base: position 1,778,779 of record JAYKAV010000334.1, on the reverse strand, counting down.
ACAACTCTGACAGTTTAATAGGAGCAACCTGCACTGGAAACCACCCTCTTTTTAAGACCGCCAGGAGAAAATGATTCTGCTTAACAGTAACAGCAGCTTTTAGGTGAGGATACAGTTATGTGGGATTTGAACTCAGACCAGTCCCAAGCAATGAAGTTGCCCAGTAGCACCCAAAGCATCAGGAGTAGCACGCGTTCCGGTTTGCTCAGTACCTTGTTGGAGGGCAAATGACTTGCAATGGCACAGCGGAGGTGGGAATCGGGTCCGCCTATCTCGCTCTGCCAGTTTGGAGCCTGTGGCAGCTCTCAAGCCCGATGAGAAGCAAGGATGTGCGTTCCCTCTGTGCCACCTTCTTAGTATTACTCATGTGGAAAATTTGGCAATAGGTCCACAGTGGGAATATAATACGCAAGCACTGGAATAGGTCACTCTGTTGCAAAGGATTTGTTGAGTAAGTTTAAGGAAAACACCTTTAAGATTTCCTGGAAGGTGCTGGGTGTTTCAGTTTTGGTGTAATCACTTTAGTGTTCCCATAGGATTTTAACGATGTGTTACAGAACAATTTGCAGTGTCCTGTGTGCAGAAATGAAGATTTCTGAGCTGGGAGTTGTCATAAACCAGACTTTGATGTCAAATGTCTCGGGTATTTATGAAACTGGAGGATTTGATAATAACTTGAGTAGCAGCAGGACTCTTCCCTCTAAAAGATAGCTTTAGTCTCCGAACCTGGATGGTCCCACTAGTGGGGAAGGTGTAGGGAGAAGGGCTGCTGAAGCACAGCACGTGGGAGGTATGGGTGTGGGAATTAGGAGGCTGAAGTCCTTCCCAGCACTATTGCAGTCTGTGTGTGACTTCTGGGTAAGCCCCTCTGAGTCACAGAAACTAGTGATAATGATAATCCTTTGCTCCAGTCTTGTCTGGCTGTTTCTTCAGACTATAAACTTTCTGGGAGGGAACATCCTCCTTTTATTATCGTTATTAGCATAATTGTGGTGCCACCGAGGGGGCCCAGTCACGGACTTTATCACATATTCATGTGTTTTGCTGAACTGTAATAAAACGGCCCAATTTTCAGTAATGTGCAACTCTAACCAGAATCAATGGGAGCTCAGCCTTGCTGAAAATGAGACCCAGGCATTTATTGTGCTCAAAGACAATTGGTCCCTGGGTCTCCCCAAATGCTTCTGCAAGCATCTGACTGCAGGACTGAACGTGATATGCCTGGTTGCCCTCAAATCTGGATGGGTGAAAATTGCCTGGGGAGCTGAGATTTAGGCACTACTTTAAGGGCAGGAGTGTGTGGTTTATGCAAACTCCATCAGTCTTTCTCGACACTATCTTTCCCTGCATCTCTGAGCCCAAACTTATCCGTAGGTGTTCCCAAATGTTTTGGAGGAAAGTGAATGCTCGGTGGTGTTGTGAAGCAGGATATGAGTCAGCATGCTCTAAAGCACACACAAGACATGCTTCCCTGAGGCGAGGGGATCAGTTAATATTCCTGCATGGAAATGAGAGACAGCAATGAAAAGCTCACCAAGGAGAGACTGTGCTCTGCAGGGTGCCAAGATCTCTGTGTTTGTTATCAAAAATGTAAGCAAACAACAAATTAAAACCAATTATGCTTGTTTCCCAGGCCTTTGTCTATACAGGGGATTAAGTCTGGCTTCAGCTGTTGGGGATTGGCAAGTGGCACTGCTCTGTCACTGGAAACCACTGCAGAGCACAGCCCTCCTCTGAATCCGAGGTCTGCTCTGTGGCAGTGGAAGAATTGCTGGCTAAAGGAAGATAAGTGTGAACCAGCATAGCTGTAGAAGAGCTGATGAAACTTGAGGTGTGCAAGGGTATCTGGGGGTGTCTGCAAGCTGTAGGCTGAAAAAAAAAAAAAAAGTTGTTTTTTTATATTCCCTGTCACTAAGAGCTATGCAGGTGATTGAGGCTAAAGCACCTCATCATCTGGTGTCACTTGGCACTGTCAGCTAATGAGTCTCCTTGGCTTGTGAGGATGGCATAGCAGTTGGTGGTGGGTAGGGTTTGCTATCTAGGGTGGGAGCAATAATTTGGTATGTTGAGAAGRTCAAATGGAAGATCCGAATGGGAAGGGTGGACTTTATAATATGGATGTTTTCTACTGAGATAAAACATGAAACTTCAAAACACTGYTTTTAACTGAAAATGTGAATTCAAGCACAAAATTAGAGGGTTTTATTTTTCTTGTCACGTGGAAAGAAAAAATAAATCAAGTCTAAACCCTCTTGGTGGAATAATTTCTTGCCTGATAAATTCCCCAAAGTAAGTTTTCCTGTGGCAGCAGCATGATGGGACTGTGTATGAGAACTCTGTAAAAACACTAGAAGTGGAAGATTTTTCTCCAAGGGGGAGCAAAGGGAAGGGGGCTTATCTGTGCTGCTTCTGCAAGAGTTAAATCCATTTGCCTTAAATGCACTTGTTAGAAAACAAAAAAAAACCTCAAGGAATACGGCCTTTAAAAACAAGTTATTCAATCTGGGAAATGCTTTCTGGAGGCTGGTGTTGAAGCAGATGCCAAGTTTCCCTCAGTGCTGTCCATCCAAATGCCTTCTTTAATTTCACAGACCTTCTCGAGCACCGGGGAGAGGAGCAGTAGGGAGATATTGCAAGAATTTTGTCCCGAGCATCCAAATGCCATACTCGTAAAAGTAGCTGGCATGCTAATGCTGGGCTATGTGCGATTATCCCACGTAACCCAGAGCTCTTAATATCCTGGTGCTGAAATATGTAAGCGGCATCAGCTTGCTGAATGTAGTTAGCAAAGTATTTGCAAATGGCTGTTCTAGTTGCATTTTTGCAGCTAAAGCCAATCTGTTAGCCAAGCGTGCTGATAAAAGGGGGAAAAGAGTGTTTCTGTGGTAGGATGCACTGGTAGGGCCCTGCTAGTGATGTCTCCTGTTGCTAGAAGCTCTGTGTTAGCTGGAGGCAGGTCTCGGGATGTACCATAGACTCAAGCCATGACCTGTGTGTCCTTTCGTTATGGCCAAACCTAAGGGGAGAAACTTTGGAGCATACAGAAAATGCAACGTCAAGCTGGCATGTTGCTGTGAAATGTGGTGTTACCTGAGCTTGCATGGCCAGGGAGACCTTTCTGGTTACCTGGCTTGTATCCGGCAGCTTAGCGTGCTCAAGTCTGCTCCGTTTTAACATCAGTGCATTGGCCTTACTTTGGTCCTCTTGCCCTCTCCTGTGTATTTGTCAAGTTGTCAGGAAGGTAAGCCCGTTTCCCAGCAAAATGGATGCGTCGCTGCAGCGAAAAGGATGATACGGCCTCCTGGGGAGCTGGGGTTAAGCTATTATGTCCTCAAACCACCTGTACTCCAACACCGGGGCTTTGCTGAAGGCATTGCCTGCTGTTTGCTGCTTCTCCTTGCCCCCTCCTCCTTCCAGCCATTGGCTGCAGTTTGTATTTCCCCTTTTATTGCCTTTGGCTTTGTTGCAACGGGCGGTGCAGTATTTTTGTTCTTTGCTTAATAATCTTTTGGCGGCTGTTGGACATCATTTCTCATTGTATTGGTGGAGGATTAGCTGAGATGATGGGAGATATTTCCTGTCTTAGCCAGCGGGATAGGCTTTGCAGGGCTTGTGCCTTCTTTTCACATAGTGTAATGCTTTGTTTGGGAATGTGCAGAGGCAGCTCGTCTATGGGAAGAGAGCGCAGCCCCTGAAGCATGATGGCTTTTATTTGTGGCAAGAAGCCACGGAGCAGGCAAAATTACTGGTATTCCCAGGCTGGACAGACCACAGGGCTGGGAGTCGAGGTCCCTCGTGTCTGCTCATGCCTCTGCATTGCAACAGGGGGGGCAAATAGGTTCCCTCTATTTACCCCAACCTTGTAGCTAGTCGTGGTTCTTCACTTGCTAAGCGTTGGTTAACTTCAACGCCACTGATACCATCTGCTTTATACCCGTAGTGGTTAAAGAAGCAAAAGTACGCTGCAGGGTTTCATTCAGGGTGTCTGCAAAAGGCTGTGACTAATCAAGGAGCAGAGGGGATGCCCTCATTGATGCGGGTACAAAAGTGTATTGCAACAAACTGTCTGCGGGGCAATGGCAAGCAAACTTTTCTGCAAAAAATAAAGCAATGCCCGGAAAAAGGTTTGGCTTCTGGGAAAGTGATTGGAGAAGGGTGGGTCTAGGTCTTGGTGACAGTACAAGGGTGTTATCTAGCATAGTTCAGTGACCACAGCCCCTCTCAGGTTACCGTTTATTGGCCCAGATGGTATCTCCAAGGGAAGAGATGTATTCTCTTGCAATCTCTCTTCAGCTCAAACTACTGAGCCTTGCGTTTGCTCTCTCTCATCCAGCTGTAAGGCTTCACGGACTCTTGAAAATCCCTAAGGCTCTTTCTTCCTTCTGCTGTGTCTTATCAGAGCGCGAGGTAGTCTCCCTGTCCCATGGAGCCGAAGTCTGGATCCTGTGTTTCTGTCTGCCGGCGCTTCCGCGGCTCTGGTGGGATGGTTCTTCGCTGGTGAGATCAGATGCCCAGTGGGGCTAGCGTTACTGGAGAGAGAGGTTTAACGTTACGCTGTAGATTGTAAGTGGAGACAACCTTAAGATGAAAATAAAATGACTTTCCTGGTTCCAAAGCGATTTAGTTTTCTTGTAATAATAAGTGATAGGTGATGGGGGAGGGATTAGCCATGACATGATCCCTTTGCAATGCTTCGTGAAGACAAGAGCTACAGACTTCTTTAATCTTCTTGCCAATTCTGAGTATGGGATATGGTACCAAATGCTGAAAACCCAGACAGTCAAGAATAGAGGAAGGAAGTTAATGGTTGCTGGAAGAAGTTGGGGATAAAAATGCACCGCATTCCTTGTTGCATGTAGTTTGAGCTGATCTAGTCCCTAGRTATTGACTGTCTGAGATCGACTGCTCTAGCAAACAGGCCTTGGGTTTTGCTGGAGTGCAGTGCTATGGGATTGTCATTTCAACTATTGCAGGAAAGCAAGGTTTTGACTTTAACAAACCCTAATTCCTTTTTGTGGCCAGCTTTGCTTTCTTCCACTTATTTTTTGTTAGCTTTTTCCAGTGACTAAACGTGGGGAGGAACCTCTAAACGAGTTTCTCGATTAAATTCTTAGCACAGTGATGTGACTTTCCTTAAAAAATAGGAAATGGGGATCTCTTGTCAACCCCTGCTCTGTTAGCGTGCTGCTTATTTTCAGTGGGAGCAATGGAAAGGACTGTCCTCTAGTATCTGAGCTGTGAGGGTTTCATCCCTCAACTGCCTTAACAAGGCAGCAAGTCTCACTTTAAGTATTTAAGAATGAGTTGGTGGAGGAGCAGGGCCCAGAAACAGCAACTGCTGATGTGCGATACCCAGCAGAGGCTGCCTTTTCTGCACATCTGCTTCCAAAGGGTCAGCAGCAGACCTCTCCCAGCCCAACGTGGAGTTGGTGGGACCTCGCACCAATCTGAGTCGGGGTAAAGAAACAAGGAGGGGGGAGGACTTAAGGAAAGCAGTTGCTGCCGGCAGCCAGAACAGTGAGCAGCTCCCACCGCTTCCCTGAAGAGGGGACTTGTATGTTAGGGTTGGTTTTTTGGACATCTGGCTGCTGAGTGGTTTGGGGTAGGTGTTTATAGCTGAGCAAAGGGAGCGGTGCGGAGGAATAGGTGGCTGAAGAAGCAAAGTGATCAAGCTCCTCGGCCAAAGTTTGCTAGACCGTGCTTTAAGTGGACAGTGCATGGCAGAGACAGACACCTACAAAAGCTTTCTCATCTCTCTGAAAATAATTAATAATTTGTCTCTGGGAAATACGGCCAAGGAAATAGCTTGGAGAAGGGAACGGGAGCTAAATTGTACTCCAAAGCTCCTACTGACATTTTTAATCTGTGCTGCTATATCTCCCATTGACAGTTTTCTAAAAACTACTAATCACTGTTCATGCTGGTTCTAAAATCAGCTCTATTAGGAGTTAGAAATACCAGCAGTCTTCCAAAGAATCTTTTTTGTTATATTCCCAGCCTAATACTGGAAACCTAAGAGCTTTAGAATAGAGCTGGCTGCAACTCCAGCATTTCCCCTGAAAGAAAGTAAGTTATGGGAAAAATCCCTTTTTTGACAGCCTTCCACAAAAAAAAAATTTCTAATTTTCCCACAGGAAACTTGCGAGTTGTGGGTAAGTGGGTTTTTCCTCACTTTCTTGCTGCCTCTAACTCTTTCCAGCTCGAGCTTGACGTTTCAAAGTGTTACTCTTGTTTTGAGCTGGCAGAAGTTGGACGAGTGCAGTAGCGGGTGAGGCTTTTCCTCTCTGCTGGAGAGGGCCAGTTGGAAGTAGGCAGGAGTCCACCATTTGAAAGTGCATTTTTGAACCATAATAAACTTTCTGCAACGTATTCTTTTTCTGGGGCTTTCTAGAAGATGACAACTGGACCCTCAAAGGGTAAGGTGGCCCACGGTGGCTGTGTTGTGGTACCCGCAGGAACGTTTAAGGCTGGCTTGGTTAGATCTGCTCTGTACTGCTCTTACTGCAGTGAAGGTGTACCCTGAGGCTGAGGTTATTGGGGATGGGCTGATGTGTGGTCCTCATCTATGATGGGAACTTTCAGGGGCTCTACCAGTGATGCAAAAGTAATAGGACTGGTGGTCAGCTTGGCTTTTGCTGTGTAGCTAAGTCGTCTTAGCTTTAAACAACCTTTTGTTCCACCTACGTACTGGCATCAGGCACTGTTACAGCAGAAGCACCACCTCAAGGAAGAGAAGGTCCTACTGGGAAGATTTAACCATCAGTACTGATCCTGCAGTCATCCTGCTCTGCAGGCTGTCTTATTTGGGTGAGAAGATTTAAGCAAATAAAGCTGTTTTCTCATATATAAGGCTCCAATATTAGACGTGCAACAAGAAGGATGATAAAGAACAAAGGTCCTAACAGCAAGACCATCTCATTGCTCAATCTGGCAATCAAACGGATTGAGGATCCCTTGCATATATAATGTTAACAATGTTTTAATTTATGTGGGGTTTTTACTATTGTTATTTTAGCTGCCAAGATTTCCTTGCCAGCTTTCTCTATTTTGGTTATTTTTAATCCTTGCTTATTTGTGCTTTCTATCCCAGCCTTTTCAGACTTTTATGACTGTAACGCTAACCCCTCATGCCCTGCAAACACATGCTCAAGAACTTTACTCACGTGAGTCGTCTTTGATGTTGAAATCGAGTTAAGTATGTGCTTTAGTGTTTATAAGATCGGGTCCTTAGTTTCTTAACCCTTGCCCAGTAAGTTTAGTTTACCGTAGTTTTTGCAATAAATCCCTGTCTGGTTCATTTCGGAGAACAGCTCGGTGTTTTCCCCCACCTCTGTCGAGAGACACTACAGATGTGTGATACTTGGCACTGTGGTCTTTTTTTTTTTTTCTTTGCCCTTTGTTTTTGCTTATGACTTTGTCTCTGCGTCTCTAGTATCATGTTTTCCCTCCTATATGCCTCTGAATAATCAATTTAGAAAGCCAGGAAATAAATCAAAGCCTCAGATAGTAATGTAGAAAGAACGAAGGGAAAAGCAGACATATGGATTTCATCACCAATGGAGAATAACATGTATAATAATAACAACAGAGTGTAAATGAGTATATGTACTCACAGGAGGCTCTTCCAAAATGATTGTTTTTGTACATGACTGGGGAAGTTATTTTGTGGTTTCTGAGTTCTTTGGAACGATTGCATCCTGGCACCGCCTAAACTCTTTCCCAGCCCTATTCTTTGCAGCACGGCTTTTGTCGGGCAATGCTAAAGCTTTGGTGCAACTGGCTGTGCCTTGGGAAGGGTTCAGCAGTTCTAGGGACTTCCCTGAAGAAGACTTCCTAGCAGCGCTTGCATGCTCAGCGATGATGGCTTCCATCCACATGTCGCATCAGAGCACTATGGCCTGGAATTCACTGCCGCTCCCCTAAACAAAATTAATCAAGAGTGCAAGTTCTTCACTGGCCAAGATAAATGATGGAGAAAACATTGTCTGATGGTGTAAAGCAATCCCAGCTTTGTGTGTTTGCTTTGAAACCATAGATCTCCGCGCTTGGTCTGTGCTCATGTGTTGACCAACACAATGGGTGTTGGAGAAGGGACTGCAGAGACCCTGCAATGGGAGTGCTTCCCTGACTTGCAGAATTTGTGTTGAAAGCCCAGCAGAACACTTTTGTTTTCTTTCCCATAGAACAGGATTTGCTCTTTTGCCTCTCTAATGGAAGAGCAAGTTAAAATGCATGTGCGTACCATGATTTGTTAGAGCTGTCAGCTGAAGCTCCTGTTGCAGACTCTTAGGTTGAAGTCAGTGATGCTTTAGCTAAAGGGGAGTTGGGTTCAGAGGTTGTCTTTACCCAACCTCCCTCTCGGTCATCGCCTTCACCACCACTATCAGTGCGGAAGTTTGCTTCCTTCTTCCCGTTTCCCCAAAATGATTTATTAGCTGATGCCCTTTTATTAGTAGGGTAGTGGGTGTTTAAAACCCAGATGGCTTATTTAACAGTTTAAGGGATAATACCACAAGCCATTACCCCCTCAGAGGTGGGAAGACAATATAAGCCAAGGGTGAGGTCTTCATCAACAGTACTCCTCTGCAGATGTAAAATGAGGATCCAACCCCAACTGAGGCTTGCTTACCATGCTGGTTACTAGCCTCTTCTTGAGGGATTTTTGTCAAATGTTTCTCAGTCCCTGAAAATTCCTGTAGGAAAAATGTGTTTTTCTACTGAAAATGTCAGGGAAGAAATATGAATGCTTTTATTTTGACAATTCTTAAGTTGGATATCCTGATTTACAGTCAGAAGCTGATAAGGATTTTACATTAGCTTTGATAAACTTGGGGGGGGGGGGAGGTAATTCTGAGTTCTTGCTCCTGCGATGTGGATGTGAAGAAATTCAGGATACTACAAAACTTCATCAGATAGGGAAATCAGTTCTCCCCAGCTCATTCCACAGTCCTGTGCTTCCTTTGTGAGTGCAAATCCAGCACCTTTTGCCAACAATAAAAATCACACCTTTTCCTGGTTTAGTTTTGTTTTGAAAAAAAACCCCAAAACAAACTCTTCCTGGCAGAATCCACTGGTTGTCCTGTAATTGCATTTCATTGTGAAACAGCTTTTCCTAATCAGAGCTTGTGCCCTGCATGCCATTTTTGGCTGGAATAGACTGTACGTAAGATGCCAAAGCATGATCTTGGATGGACTCTGGATACTATCAGAGCTCGGAGGTTGTGTTACCACCCTCCATGGCAAGTGGAAGGGGGTACAAAGTTAGGAAGGGTCAAAATGAGAAACAYGTGATGAAGTGCAGGTCCAAAGAACCTCTGAGTTTCCACTGTAGTCCTTTTCAGCCTGAAAAACTGCCTTGTCCTGGCTCTAACTTGCCCTTTGGTGAAGCTGTGATGGTGGCTGGAAGGCAGGACTGCACTGGAGCCCTTGCACTGTGTTAACTCGTAGCTGACCTGATGTGTTAAGCTGTGACAAAATGCTGCAGCGCTGGTGCTCGAGGAAGTGACTTTAAGGTTTGTTTTCAGCAGAGCATTTGAGGATGTGCTTATTGCTGTACGGGGCTTGTTTTGCAGGTCCCAAATACTTTGTTGAAACAAAGCTTATTTCTCAAAGCTTTTTCCAGGATGTTGTAGTTCTTGGCACCGTAAGATAAAACCATCTTAGGAGTGAAGCAGACACTTTGGATGCATTTTAGTGATGGATAATCTCACATTACTCAGTTAAATTGGAGCAGAGGATATCTCATCTGCTTGACTGCAACCCTGCAGCGTGAATGCTATCAGCAAGCAACTGCTGAGGCATTGTTGCAAGGTGGGCACAACCTGTAATACTTAAATTGCTGCAGGTCTGGGTCCAGCCCTCAGTTTGGTGTTGCGCAGAGGTTTAGAAACAGCCTGGATTAATCACAGTTTAGCGTCTATTTCTCTTGCAGATCTCCCAGCTTCACCGAAGGCAATGCGTGCTGCCGAGTCTGCTCTTCTTGGTCTCTCCATGGTGTAGATTAAGGTTGGAGAAGGCATTTTGTTACAAAAACTCTGGGTTATGCTGCTATGTTTTATCCAGACTTCTTTGGAAGTTGCTGGGGTGCAGATAGGGAACCCAGTTTGGTTTCTGATACCATTAATCATTCATTCCCCGATTTGGGAAAGTGTCAGAGCTTGTTCAGTTGCATCACAGTGCAGGAAAGCATGGTTTTGTCAGGCACTTTGGATTATGAGACTCCTTGCATTTCTATTTCACCTAAACTGAAAAGGTCGCATCTTCTGCTCAAGCAGAAGCGCCTGTGTATAGGTTTCATTCTGTATTTTAATGTTACTTAATACTTCTGTATATTGAGCTCTGAACTCGTCTTAAATCAGTGGGCCTCTGCTCATCGTGGCTTTGTGCCTCAGTTTCCCCACTCAATAGGTGACAATAATAACAGCTGCTCCCAAAGCTAATCAGCAGGCCTCTTTGCATCTTATTCATGCGTAGCCTAATGCAATAGCACGCTATTAAGCCTAGAGCAGTGATACCTCGAGGTTGTGAATTTATGAAGGGGATGGTCATATCAAGAGTGCCTGAAGTTTTGCAGCCCCTGTTGCTGCAGACATTGGCGTTTGGATATTTCRAAAAGCTCTTTCATCAGTCTGTTCTTGATCTTAAGAGAAATCCTTTTGGACCCCTGTGCCTCTGTTTCCCTACCTGTGAAAGAAACAACGGCGTTTGTTAGAGCAAAGGGTGTTGTGTGGGGAAGGAGGCTGTTGTTTTGTTACCATGAAGACTGCGGAGCTGGCCGTTTTGTGATGACAACGCGAGGCAGTGGAGACCCTCGCAGGCTTTTCCCAAGTTGCACTGGCACTGTGTTGGTCAGAGGAGTAAAAACATGTGTTTGTGTTTCTGCTCTGTAAACGGAGTGAATATGACTCACCAGAAACATGCGGGGCAGATGTTTGTGGTAATGAGGTGTCATTTTTATACAGTTACTTTTCTGAATACAGCCACATTTTAAGGCTACTTTGCATGCCTGAGGAGCAGTTGTGCTGAAATTGGGGAAAAACGCTGAGACTGCAGTGGTCTAGAGCAAAGCTTTCAAAAGCACCCGGTGAGCTGGGAGCCCACGCTTCCATTTCAGCACGGCTTTAGGGACTTGGGAGCTTTTGCTGTGCTGGCAGTCAGYGGGGATAGATGACAGATACTCGGGTATCTTGAAAATGATACCTCTGGTCCAGTGGGATCTATTTATATAGGTAGAGTACTTACAGATAGGAGTTCTTTAATCTCCTAGAGCTTATGCGCATACCTCACAATAATGCAGATGTATTGGATAAGTTAAAAAATAAAAAAAACCCAACCAAAACATAAAAATCAAATCAAGTAAAACCTCTTTAAGGAGTTCAGAGCACAAGTCCCAGGGGTGCCTTTGACTATCTTGCCAATGCAATATATGTTTTATGGCCCTCTTAAAATGTGGGTAGCATAATTGAGGTCTGTACGTTTGTATTAGGAGCAGGGCTAGTGAATTAACCCTTGCAGAAAGCTCTGGGCCACCTTTCCTGTTGGCCATAACATGTCTAAAGGTCAGATTTCCCATAGCCTTTCAAGGTTTCCAAGAGCGGTCTGTAAATAAACACTCCTTCTCCAGGGCCTGTATCGGACCCTTTCAAAACCTCTGTGCTGTGGTATGGCCGTGGCTCTAGGAGATGGCTTGGGAGAGCGGTTGAGACTCCTTCCTCTCCTGTTGGCAGCTCCTGGTTTCTGTGTTGTCCTGACTAAATCTTGTTTGCAAGGGAAGAGGAAGGAGATGATCTTCTAGAGCATTATAAGTGGGTTGATTCCAATTTTTTTTTTTTGCATCTGCTGTGGCTTGGTATCTTCCACCTCAGTAATTAGCTTTTGGGGGAAGAGCAAAAATCTATTAATCTAAACATTAATGAAGCTGGGGTGAACTGTGCTCCACAGTGCATCTGGTTGTTCCCTAAAGCATGGAGACTGAAAAACCGTGTTATCTTTCTCCTAGCTACCACAGTAATAATGCTGAAATAATGCATTTATAGCCAAGCTTTGGTAATTACAACTCCTGGACTCTAGTCCTAATTTTAAAGTTTATTATGTTTTCTGATTTGCAGAAGTGGCCACTGCGCTTCGGTGCATGAGCGCCTTAGTTGCCTTTCTCAAAACATTTCAGAGCTGGTTCATGAGGRTACCGATCATCACAACCCAAGCCGTCACCTCTGTGAAATGCAGGCGCTGAATCCAGCAGGGAAGTCGGGCCTCCCGTGACTTCATTTTTAGCATCCAAACACCGAGGCCCCCAAGTGTGCAGGCTGCCTTCTGAAAATACGGGCTGGAAAAACACCTCCCTCTGCCTTGGCTTCTCCTGTAGAGAAAGGAGGAATCATACCTACCTCGTAGAAGAGTTGTGGTTGATAATGTTCGCAAAGTGCTTTTTAATCCCCTGCTGAAAGGTTCTGTGCGAGTGTGAGTTATAATTATTACGTAAATGTGTCTCATATTTTCCTGCACAAGCCTTCAGCTTGCCGCAGAGATGTTTTCCCAGCCTTTATGTGGATGCCATTGGGTTTGTAGCTTCCTGGCCTGTTGTAGGCAGCCGTAGTAAGGCACAGATTTCCAAAAGAGAGAATTAGAGTCTTTTCATCAGTTTYGAAAGCCAAACCAAACCCAAAACCACTTTCCATAAATCTTTCCAAGAGGAAAATTGATTATACATCAACAGGGCAGAGATGCAACTTCGCTAAGGATGGGTGAACGGCTCCAGTTCCTACATACAGGTGTCCACCTCCGGACCAGAGGYTTAGCCCACCGGTCAGTCCGGTCTCCTGGAGGGGCCACGGACAGCTGAGAAAACATGTGCTCTTCATCGCATCAGATCATCCGGCTAAAGTAAACCATGAGGTCATGCCGACATCACTGTGTCACCCTGCAATAATTAAGACCGCTGCTTGGTTACTTTGCAGCCCCCAGACCCAGCTTGCATACAGGTGTGTTGTTATTAAGCAGCTGGTATAACAAGTCCGTGCCAGTGCAAAGTATGAAACAGCTCAGGACCTGTCCAAAACTAATACAGCCGGGCCTTGAAATGGAGTCCAGGGGGTGCAGTTCTCCCTCCTGGAGATGAAAACAAATCGTAAAGGTTAAAAGGCAGGAATCGGGGCTGTTGCTTTCTGCAAACTTAGAGGAATCTCTGCGCCTCGTCCCAGGAGAAAAGGAGTTAATAGGTAGCCAAGGCAAAGGTTTAAAAATAGAGCTCTTTGCATAGCTATTTGGTGATGTCTCTGTCACGTTGGCTGGTGTTTGCTGCTACAAATCCCAGTGCGTTCCCAGCAGGTTTTTAATGTTGGGTGTTTGCAGGTTTTTTACGGCAGGGTGGTGAATGGGGAAAACGGGCTTTGGAAAAAGTGACTTTGGAGGCACTGGAGTCCAGGTAACGGGCTGAGTTGGGTCCTCAGTCGYGTTGGCATGGTCCCACTGGAATTAACAAGGTGGATTTGAAACCGGGAAGACCGTTCATTGAGCCCAAGGTATGCTTTAAGTGATGTGTGTCCCAAGAAGTCCTCCTTCCCTTCTCGCGTGAGGTTATTCCTCTTGCTCTGTCTTATTGAGAGACATGGCTCTCACAGCAAAAGATGCAGATGACTTTTCCTACTAGTTGGGATGTGCTGACTGATGGCTTGCAAGATCTGGCCGTGGAGAGTCACTGCTGGGAGCTGAGGTCCCAAGAAGAGCCCATTGCTCTGAAATTGGAGTTTCTACTGAAATGAGCCATTCGTGCAAGTATGTTACTGAGCTGATAGCAATTACTGTGTGTTGAGCAGAGGGTATGGTCGCCAGTAAATGGGAAAGCCCATGCTGAAACTCAATTTGTTAGCTGCATAGGTGCTGTGACTTTCATTAATACACGCATCCCTATTCCAGAAACAAATTTCATAGTGCCTGCTGTGGCAGAATTGCCTGTCTTTGCCAATTTGACAATGCACTAGGTAACTGTCTTACAACGGCATGTTTTCTGATATGTAAAAAGCTCCAGCAAAGCCCCAAATATCTCACTTTGAAGGAAGCTTTGCTTGTCAATTTTCAAGACACATGGGCTAAAGGATTGCTGTGAATTTTTTTCATGTTTTTCCATTTACTTAGAGCACATCTCTGAGACCCTGTTAGAAGATGCACTGGGGAGATGCGGGATTAGATAGGAAACTGGATTAGCCCCTTAGGATTTCAACAATGTGGCTTTGGTTTAACATAGAAGATTTTATTTAATATGCTTGCAGAAAAATGCAGTGTTGCATAGCTGAGATCTGATTTTCCCACCCTGTTTTCTCCGCAGTCCCATCGCCTTGACTTTTTCCCACTAGAGCAAGCTATAAATACAGAGCAGGTGCAGCGAGCACTCCAACATCACAGTCTGATCCGTGGGGAAGAGTTGGGTTKTTCAGCTCCCCCTTTCCAGAAGTCTGTGGTGTTCCTTTCCTTCTGTCCCAGTACAGACAGGGTAGGGGAGCTGGAGGAAAACTCAGCCCCCAGTTCTCCTCTCCCTACACAACTGTAAGTCCTCTGGAGCAGCACTGTCTTTCTGCTGTCTTCCCTGATAGGCAGGTGTCCAATTTTAAATCGGGACTTCTTGACTCTCTGGCTTCGCTGCAGCTCRGCCCTGCTCCCATCAGAGAGAAGATCCGGCTGGGGAGGGAGTCTGACCTGGCACAAGGTCTAATGCTCAATTATCACTGTCCATGCACGTCCTGCTYGCTCTGACACTGTGTAAAAGCAGCAAAGATCTTGGCCTGCCTGTGTCAAAACTTTCAAAAGGTTTTTCCGAGTTAACTGAAGGTGTTAATCCAAGTGAAAGAGGCAGAGCACACGGGAGGACTGCGTAGACCCCAGGCTTCCCAAAGCAGGTGAAGATTTGAACATAACCCCACGCAGGAGTTTGATGCCATTAAGCTAATACAATCCAGGAGGATTCAGATGACTATTCCTTAGCGTCCTGTGTCAACAAGCCCTTATTAGATGTCGGGCAGGATCCTAGAAGCAGTTGAGACAAACATCTTCCATGTGGAGCAAGAAAGAGGCATCCAACAAGACAAGCCACTGGCCCCTCCAACATTAACAAGCCGCTGCTTTGCTGCAGCTCCCTTTAGTCCACACTGCACTTGATAGCAAAGACAAGAGACAAGAACGAGCTGTTTTCTATGCTACTGTACCAAAGTGGTATACTTGGAGGCTGGATGTATACTTCAGTTGAGTGAGGATGCTCTGCTGTAGCTGGTGGGATTTATAGTGGTACCAGCAGTAGGGTTGCTGCCGTGTAGTGTAGTTGACTTTTATTTCTACTCACAGAATAGGTGGTTTTGGCTGTCATGCCCCACCTGGCCAGCAGGGAAGAGTATTTCATAATCCTCGACCGTGATGTCACCTGGCTGCAGTGATACTACGAGGCACAGAGCAGCAAGAGTGAAAGCAGTGAGTGTCCCGAAACGGCAGGAAGGGACCAGGCTGTGCTAGGAGTTCTGTCAGCCCATTTCTTCTGCCATGGCAAATGCTTGGCTGCCAAAAAAATCTCTCAACAGATGAGGAGAGGGAGATGCGTACGCGGCCCCCCGAGACYGGGAACGGGGGGTGTGATTCGGTGGAAAAGCACGGGGAATGGGAAACATCCTGCGGAATGGCTTTTGTTACACCCATGGATTGGATGCGGTTTCGTATTTGGCAGGCTTTTGAGTGTGTACCTAGGATTAGAAGACGTAAATTCCTTTAAAACCCGTATTTGGGGTTGGAAGGGTCAAGACAGACACTAAGAATTTCCCAAGTTTTAAGCTGTTCGGATTCTAGAATTTGGGTCAGGATTCCCGACTAAAAATTAATTTCTCCATTACAGAATGAATACTGGGCGCATGGATGTGAGTCAGGACATACTTTAGCCACATATTCGAGAATCACCTTGTTAGAAGTGAGTAGGGTGGGACAAACTAGACGTGCAGGCCAGAACTGCAGTATCATTTAAGACAAGTAATGGTGAAAACCTTCCTCTGGTGAAAGTTAGAGGGGAAGATTTAGGCAGCCAGAGCATGAAGGAAAGGCCGAGAAGGTTAATTCACATTATCCAGGGTTTCTGAATAACTGAGTGATCAAGGATGGAGATTGTACATCGATAGCATGATGTAGGCAAGCCTGGAGGGGGTGGGATAAAGGTTACCTGACATCTCCAAGACCCAAGGTGGACAGTAATCCAAAAGCTTAACTTAAGAGAGCAAAGGAAGATGCRGCATTTCAGGGGAAATATGAAGGTCTCTAAGCAGTGGTGCGCTTTCTCAAAATGCTGGTTGAACCTCCATCGCTTGGTAAATGAGGTAAACGAGGAGCAGGCAGAGCCAAAGTCGTGCAAGAGCAGGGTAACCAGGAGGCTCACTTCCCTTATGGGTGCAGAGAAGTGCTGGGCTTCTTGGGAGCCCCTCCAGCTTTAAACCACTTGGACCTGACTCCCTGACAGTTCCCCAAACAGGAGTGCCCCTGAAACCACTACTGGAAGGACTAGCACCGTTTCCCGTCTGCGGGGCCCTTGCCTCACCTTGGAGGAATGCATTTGCTTCATAACCGAGATAAACGGCCTGCTGTTTAAATGGAGTTTGTGTTGCAAACACCAAACTCTTGCTCCGGGACAAGAGCTTGGCATGCCTCCTGCTTTCCTGATGCCTGCCGGGTAGGACGGTGCCTCGCTGCGCTGATTCGGGGTCTGCTCTGCCGAGGTTGGATTTATTATTGGTGACTGGCCTCTGCTGTTGACTCGATGATTTCTGCTCTGATCTCAGAGGATAACTCTCTCCTAGGCTGGTCTCGGAGGGAACTTGCATTCCTTTCTTATCTCCCACCAGCATGAGTTATGCTCTCAAAAATTAGTCCTTATTTATTAGCACAGCCCAGCCAAAAGCTATCTCCAGGATTTTCGGTTGCATGTGCAAAAATTCCACCTCCCTTTTCTTGCTCCCCTGGAGAGATTCATTAGGAATAACCTCACCTTTCAGGGAATCGGATGCTCGTTCAAGGATGTTGACTTCCAAGAGGTTTGGAGACAGTGTCCCAAAGATGTTAGTGTATTCAGCTCATCTGTTTTCACTTAACGTAGCACTGGAAGAGCCCCTGGAGAGCTGTGAAATAAGCACAAGGGCCCTTATTTCTCCCTTAAACTGTAAACTGAGGCAGCAAAGCTAGGATCCCAGGTATTCTGCACTTCCCCCCCCCTCCAGATTCAAAACAATCTGRAGAAATTTATAACCTGGTCCTGCTTACGGTGCTTCCTAAGCTAAGGAGAGGAGCATGGAGCCTGACTGCAGCCCTGCAGCAAAGACAGCATCTGCTTCGTCCCTGTCCGCCGGAGCGAGACGGACGTGAAACTAAAATAAAACTAATGGCAGACCCAGCTGGACAAGGACAATTTTGGCTTTGGTTGAAAGTCGGAGGAAGCCTCTGCGCTGCTGATGCACAGAGGTAAAGAATTACAAAGGCAATGGGAGGGACCCCAATCAGCAGGAAAAGCACAGAAAGGCGCTGAGGAGAATCAGATGTATGATGATATCAAATAGCCCGAGAGGAGAGACACAATATCAGCAGCTCCCAGAGACCAAGAAATCACTAGAAAGAGAAACATCAATGCGGAGGTAGTTACAGTGCAATTAATAAAACCTGACAAAGCCCCGTTTGTTGCTGCGAGCCAGCAAAGCTCTGCTATTGCAGAGCTGCCATCTAGGATCTGAAGCTATCGCAAAGCTGAAGCGGTCAGAAAATTAATCCCGGAGCAGGGATGCAGTAGGGCATCTCATCCCTTTCTCATTTGGTCCTGTGCTAGTGTAACCCCATCAGTTTGGGTGAATTTACTCTTGATTTGCATCTCCAAGAGGAAGGAAGTGGTCTCTTGAGGGAGGATCAGACCCTGGATTCAAGCCTGATACAAGGTGTTTGCAAACTACTTGGAACCTGCTAAGTCCCTGGTTATATTGCTTGCTGACAGTCCCTCAAAATACCTGCAAGTACTTAGGGCTGGGTGGGTTTCCATGCTCGTGGCTCCTGCTGCAATCAATGGGGACTTGTCCTGGATGCGTGGTGTGTGGTATCAGGGTTTTCATTAGGGGGGTTCGCTTTACCGGAGAGGAGAGATAACCAAGGGCAGAGATGTTGACTGGTTTAAGAAAGCGAGTGATTGTTTTTGGGTTTTTTTTTTTTTCCCTTCACAATCTCTGAGCTGCCAACAACTGTAAAACCCAGATTATTTGACCCACGCTTCACAGACAAGACATTTTTGATTCCAGTGCAAAGAAATGTGGGCAAGACATCAAGTTACAAGCCAGAAATATCATGTAACCGGTAATGGCCCTTTATTGACATAGGAAGTGGGATGCTTTTGATAAAATAAGAGCCCACACAAATGATTTTCTGTGTGTATAATTCACAGGGAAACTCTTTGAGGAGTTTTTTGAAGGAATGTGGTTATTATTTTTTCCTGTGTTCTTTTTTTTTCTTGTTCCATTATTAAACAGAAAAGGAGTCGATTGCAGGAGGAGCTTCGGCATCGCCTTTGCTCAGGGAGGCTGTGCGTTGCCTGCACCCCTTAGGTTTCCCCTAAAAACCATCTGGTAGGAGCCTGGGTGAGGTGTAAATGGTGGCAATCACTTCTCCCTGGTGAGAAGCACTTGAAATAGGTCTGCACATATCCTGCATCTTGGGCCAGTTGTCAGACTTTGTCCTCTGCAGTAAGTGTTTGTCAGGACAAAAAAATGCAAGTACCCCATTTGACTGCTGACAGGTAAAATTATACAATTCTTGGGATGCTTTTGGTAATGTCTGCATTTCAGAGGAGGCTGGGCTGAAAAATTTGGAGACGCTGATGTGCATCTCCAGACTGTCTTTTCCGAGTTTGCACTTCATGGCGCAAAGATAGATGGACGTACTTTGCCTTCTCTCATCTCTATTTGGTGATTGCCTGGGATTTCTTCAGTCTCAAAACCAYGTCCCATCAGGCTGCCGGCGTGTTTTGCACCGTGTGAGGAAACAGGGATCTAACGCTTGACGACCGTGGGCTTACACTGAACCCAGCAGTCCCATTTGYGGTGTATCTTGCTGCCAGTTTTCTTCACCCATTTTGAAATCAAATGGTTCGTGAAGACCTGAATTAATTTGAGGAGGGGAAAGTAAAGTATCATTAAACGTGATTAATCTCTTGCTGCTGCCAATCCCACAATCATTTCTGGAGTCTTATGGCTGCATTTGCAGATTGAATCCTTGAACTTTTTGCAGACTGGCATCATGCTAAGAAGGTTGTCTGTGTTCAACTTCCTTCGTTTGCTTTGTTGTTGTTGGTTTTGGGCAGGAGGATATTGAAGTAAGACCTTATGGGGAAAGGGTAAACAGGTCTGTATGGGATTTGTGCTCCCTGGTTATTTGGATGGTGATGTTAGAAAGAAGTAAGCTCTCTGAGTACCTTTATCTCAAAGTTTACAAATACAAATAAAAGTCCTACACAGAAACTTAGTACATGATGAAAGATTCAAATATACACAAGGAGAGTGTTTATTTGAACGTGCTCTCGGTTCCTCTGTTCGTATTCAGCAGTGGCTGTTTCATTGTAGGAGGTCCAAAAAGTTAATTCACCAAAAGAAGTGCTGTTTTGGAAACAGCAGGGAAGGGACTGAGGCTATTCGTGGATCTGGTTTTTGGTTTCTTTATTCATTTTTGGAAAAAGTTTGTTTTGGCTTGAGCCAAACCAACCTTTTCCCAAGATCTTCATTTACCCAACTCTGATGCACAACCATGTACCAAGCCAGGCTCAGTAAATTTCTCAGACTTTTATTTTTTCCAGGGCCGTTTTCCTCCCCACAGACTTCCCAAAGTGCCACGGACAGGTTTCCCTGGGATTCTGCTGGGTTTGGAAACGGCGTGTTGAACTCTCCTGAATCTGCCGGAAGCACTTTCTCCTTGCTTAAACCTCTGCTGCGTGTAAATGCACAGGCCTTACAGATTATGCTGAGCTTTTACAGATGGACTAGGAAGAGCCAGTGGCGCTGGAAGCTAAAGCCAGYGCAACTGGAGTTAGGGAATAGCTGTCTCGGCAGGGAGAGGCAGGTTGTAAACTGCAGGAAAGTAGACAGCGTGAGGTGGGGTAGTGCATCAAATCAGGTCTGCATGCTGAAAGATAATRACAATTATCCTTTATAAAAGATGCACTGGTAAGCATCTGGGTCAATGTCTTCATAYGGGGACTGTGTGTCATGCCAGGAGTTTTAATGTCATTGCCATTAGCGCTGAGCTGTGCTTCCAGTCCAAATCCCGTGGCAGCCATCAGGTGCCGAACGCACCCCASTCTAGGCTACTCCTGGGGGCATTTGCACCCCATGAGTCTCGGCTCCAGCACTGCTGATGTGCCTGTACCCCTTCCCTCCCCTGCCCGCAGCCCTCCCTGTCTGCACAGATTACCTACTAACGATGAGTGTGTAATATTTCCCATTTCATTTGCTCTTGGCTGCCTCCAGCACGCTGCCTTTCGTACCTGTTTTAAAGGGCAGTCCCACAGCTGTAGGCTGCCCACGGCCAGGAAATTGCCAGGGCTGGCATTACGCTCCCTGCTACCTTCCTGACAAGCGTGAGGCTTTTACTACTTTCCTTAGCTTGGTTCTTCCCCCCCACAAGCTTTTCATGTCGCAAAAAGCGTCAGGATTTAAGACCGGCTCCTGCAGCTTCAAGAGGCCACCTCTGTTTTTCTTCCTTCAGCCCCATAGACTGTTTTGTCCTGCAGCGGTGGGGAGAGAAGGGGACCAAGGATTGTGTGTGTGCATGTGACATTACGAGAGACCTCTGGAGCAAAGCGATGGGGGCTATAGCTCTATAGATTAAAGAGAGAGCGAGGGCCAAGTGCCAAAATGGTTGTGTCACTTGTAAGAGCCAGGGCCAGGAGCTGGGCTTAGCGGCACAAGTCTTTCCATTGCTGGTGACTCACTTGCTGACATTTTTGGCTGCCCTCCTGGGCTGGAAGGGGCCGAGGGAAAAGCGAAGGAGCTGGTCATCGTGTGAAGCTCACTGCCCTGGGCAAAGGGGCTGCAGGAGAGGGGCATGGCGGAGGAATGCCAGTTGCCTTCTGCTGCCTGGCAGGAAGGGTCTTGGTCCAGCATTAGGACTTCTAGGTGCTGCGTGACTGATGGCAGTAACTTTGGGTTGCGTCTAGGAAAAAGATGAAAGCTTAGTTTCTCATTCTCCATGAGAAACTGGGAATTGTTAGAAGCAGCGTCCGCTAGGAAAAAGTAAAAAGATGTTTGAAAACACTTTACACAGCTCATGAAATCTGAAAATTTTCCAATAATTTCCCTTTTAAGTGTTACAGATGTGTCTTTCCTATCTGGTTCTCAAGATGCCGTATAGGACAATTCTCTGTCTTTTCTCTTTGTTTCTCTGTTGCAGTTGCTGTTCTGTGTTTCAGAGCGATAATATTGAACATGGCATATAGGAATTGGCTCTTGACTCTCAGCACCGATTACGTTTGCGTATGCAGAACAAGAAGCTGTTTTGGCTAGCTGTATTCCAGCAGAATGGATGTAATACCATCTGAAAAGTTTAAATGCAGCTTGTCTGTGCAAAGAGGTTTTTAATGCTGTGCTCGTTGGCGTGACGCCTGAGATTGGACCTTCCCATCAGCAGATGCCCTGTGCATCTTCTGCCTTTYGCACCTGCAGAGCGTGGTTTTTAGAGGGTAATGAAATTGGAATTATTTTCTGTCACACTTCTAAAATGAGCTTAGAATCTGCACTTTGGTTTAGGCTTTTCAGATTTGGGAGTAAGGAGTTGAAAGAATCGGAACTACACCTCTGTTTGTTTTGGTACAAAATACCAAATTTCTTATTTTTCAACAACAGATGAGCTTTCAAGTTTGGTTTTGCTGAAGGGAAGGAATTTTCCCTTTTTAAAGTCTCTTTCCGATTCCTTTTCCACACAGAGGAAAYTGGGAGAAAAGCAGGAGGAAAAAACAATTTGGTGAAACTTGCGGCGGTACTATTTCTGTAGGGGAGAAAAACCCCAGACTTTTGACCAAAGTGAAAATTCCCCTGTGGCAACCTGCTGCATGGCAGCGGTGCCCGTGCTCTCCAGGTGGCAGCTCCCTGTATCCTCTCTCTGATCATTTCTTTGCCGACATCTGGTTCGCAGCCTCTGAAGTCAACAGAAGTCTTGCCATTAATTTCCCAGGCTTTCAGATAATGCTCACGTTAGTTTGCATGCWTACAGAACATTAAATATCTTGTTAAGTCTGCTTGGCTTTTTCCATCAAACGTGTCATTTAAATAACCTAATTAAATGAAGTCCTTTCCTTTTAGATGATGTTTAGATGATGCATATAACTGCCCTGAGAGTGCAGCCGTCCAGCTGGCAGAGAGGTTATAAAAGATGTAAAACATTTTAATAAAAACAAGACCCTCCTCATGTTTGGACTCCGTAGCTGGGATGGAAGGCCAGTGCCTTGCACGTGGTTTAAAAACAGCCGCAGGCATCATGGAGCTGTCGGGGATGCTCTGATGGCAGAAATCTTTGACCTCTTCTGTCCTGAATTTTGGCTCACTGTACCACATAAAGCTTGGGCTCGTGGGATGTTAGGGGGTTCTATCTCTCCTGGTTGGCACCTCAGTGGAGGACAACCTGGGAAGGGATGAGTCTGGCTGCTTTTGCACCTCATGCCTGAAGTGATGGGTGAGCCCTGGGGTCCTCCTTGCCCAACCATCTTGGAAAGAGCCTTTCTGGGATGCAGGAGATGGCCAGTTGTTTTCCTGCCCCTACCTTACAGACACAGCCTGCACCGAGGAGAGTCAGACAAGTGCTCTTCGCCATGTCCTGCTGCCTGTCGAGTGGCTCTTGGCTCCGACTTCCCTCCGTCCCCTYCAATGCATCCATCTGCAGAGCAGAGAGCCGTGAGGAGTGGCTCCCTCTGCAAGACAGGAGTGTCTTTGGGAAGGGGCCAGCTCCATGTGTATAATATTTCCATTAACTCAGGGAGCGAAACTCTTGGGCTCGGGGCCCAGGCTGTGCTGGAGAGGCAGCGTAGCTGGAGTAATGGTGCTCGTCTATCACCCAGATGTCAGCGAGCAGCCGGGAGGACCGCGAGACCCCAGCGTGGAGGCTCACACCTGCTTTGATAGTGGCGATGCCTTYGCATGGCGTGATGGCTCCTGGGACAGCATCACCCGGCCCTGAGCTTTTCCTGAGCTCATCGGGGGGGGGGGGCAGGGGGACGTGGGCTGTGCTAAGGATGCTCTGAGTAATGCTTGGTGCTGCCAGCTTCCTGGCACAGCCCCGCCACTGCAGGAAACCTGCTGCCATCCCCTGTGCTTCATCCCGCCTGGGATTGGCAAGGCAGGGAGGTGACAGCAGCTCCCYGGCTCGGTCGAATTAGCTGGAGTTTCTTCTCCCGGGCGTGCGGAGAACGCACATCTGGTCAGCAGGGACACATGTTTCCGGGACCCTCTTTCCTGCACCGTGAGTCCATCCCAGCTGGAGCCAGAAATCCTTTGCCCTGGAGACTTGCTGTGCTGACACATCCGCTCTGGCCACAACAGAGCAAATTCTGCTGCCTTTTTTTTTTTTTTTTTTTTTTTAATCCTGCTCCAAGCCAGAAAGTGCTTAGTGTTTCCCTTCTCCAAAGGGTTCGGGCCACGTCAGGTCCTGCAGGGACGGTGGCTGTCTTCTCTCCTCCCCACGTGCACCAAGAGCCTCGGAGAGGGATGCAAGCGGGACAGGTCCCCTCTGCAGCTAAAACAAGTGAGATTCCRGCCAATTAACACCAATGAAGCATCCCTGCTTCCAGGGAGAAGCAATATCTCCCCACCTGCGCAGGACTCCCCTTTCCTGCTCCATCTCGGGATCAGTAGCRCCCACCAAGGGCTTCTCCTTTTGTAGACCTTGACCTTGTCCGTACTCAGGCATTATTTGAACCCCCCAGTGCACAGGCTCCAGGAAAGCGATCCCAGCAGAAACCCCCTGTGCTGTCACTTCCACTTACAGATGGKGGTGGTGACGTTGCCACGGTGGTGAGCAACAGGTTTTTGGCCGCACTGCTGTCTGGGGGACCTGGGTCTGGAAGAAGGACCTTTCTCTTTCCAGCAAAGCCCTCTGGAACCCTCCAGGAAAGGACGGCCAAGACGATATGGATGTTTTCCCCCCCTCCCCGCCTTTTTGCAGCCCGTGTTGTTTTATTTTTCCTCTTGCCCCCTCTCTCCTGCAGCACAAAAGGACATTCTTGTACCAGAGTATTTTTTTCTGCATACTTGCAGCGTGAGCAAAGCAGGAGGGGTGAGGGCAAGGAGGGGGAATTGAAAGGTTTGGGAAAAAATCTCACACAGGGCTTAGTTTACAAGGGACAGCTGAGAGTATAAACCCTGTCTCCAAAGAGGGTTGTTAGGAGCTTTTCTGGCAGCGTTTCCCCTCCTACCCCCAACCTCTGGCTAAGCTGCTTCGAGGGAAAACAGAAAGGGAAAGAGGTGGGGGGGAAGTGTTTTTGAATGTTCCAAAAGTCAGACCTAAAAAACCAAAACAAAACAAAAAAACAAACAAACAAACAAACAAAAAAAAACAAAAAAAACCCCACCAAAACAAACAAACAAAAAAACCCCCCCAAAAACCAAACACACCACTGACAGACACAGCAAGGCTCATTGAGCTGAGCAAATAAACCTGGACAAGTGGGCTGGGTGGCTCTGGGGAGGTGGGCGAAGTGGTGCAGATGGGGGTCGATGTCTTCTGCATCCGAGACATCATTATTTGGTAGGGTAAATAGTCCCAAAGAGGAACAAACGTCCCCTTCACAAAATAAGCTGGTGGGTAGCCTGGTTGGCGGATCCCGAGGTGTTCCGCAGGGCGTTGGGCACAGAGCGCTCATAAAATTCACGGTAAATCCCCATCCCAAACGGTTCTCTGGTTGTGGGCCCATCCCCTTCGGTGCCTCAGGCCATGGGTTTTGCGTGGAATTTCGGGCACACGGAGCAGAGGGGTGGGTGCCGAGGTAAGATGCCGTTCCCAGCAGATTGCTTGTAACCCCACCTCCCTCTTCGTCTTTGTGTACTTTTCTTATCTGCGGTGTGGCTAAGGATCTTGATATTGGAATAATTGGGATTATGGTACCAAAATCAGCAGTCTCTGTGTTTTTATAGACATGGAATTGAAAATTCAATTTCTGGGATGCGGAAGGCTTTTGCTTTCTGCAAGTCGTATTCGTAAAACTCAGCGATGCCAGCTTGCCTCGCGTTAATATCAGATTATTTCTTATCCTTGGTTTGTGCGAAGCCAACGGCCTGATGTTTGCGCAGGACTCTTTCCCTGATATTGATACTATCTTTGGATCTCAGCGAGTCTGTCAACCTCTTAGGATAAAGTTCATTTTCAGGCCTGTAGTCCTAGTGTCTAATTAGGGGGCAAGGCTGGCAAGCAGGGAGGGTGCAGCGGGGTTTGGACCCTCCCCAGATACTGCCCCGACCATCATCCATACTGAACGTCTTTGAAACTGTTATTAACGTAGGGCAAAACCTGACTTTTGCTAGGTGTCACGCTGTAATGTGTTTTCATCCTCTCCCAAAGCAACCGCTAATGCTGTCAAAACACAGTTTCTAAATCTGCATTTCATTTACGTCTTCTGTCGGTGCACATACAGGTATGCATGCAGCCTACCTCAGCTGAGACACGAGTGCTTATTAGAAACATACTTGCTGTGAATTAACGGCCCCATACACATGTATCTCTCATTAAGCACTACGGGGTGGAGGTAGGGATCGTTGCCTTGGGCTCTCTCTGTGAGATCTCTCAGCACCATATGCAATAAATATGTTTTTAATAAGCAGTCATTAATGACTGGACAATAACAGCTTTATTAAGCTTAAATTAAAGGCATGCTTGGGAACCTTAATCTGAGACTATATGGTGTAATGGAATATACTGGAATTCAGCTGGTGTGTTGTTTTTTTTTTTTTTTTTAAGACTTCTTGCGAGCAAGTATTTGCAAGCCAATGTGGGGAAAAAGATGCGTCCCCTGAAGGCCTGATCCTGCCCTGGGATCTTCCTGCGTTTGAGTGGAGTTATTTCAGGGGCACTTGAGCATTCTTTGGAGGAGGGAAACAGCCCCTGTTTCATGGTAAGGATAGCTGGTGCAGGGCAAGAAGGAAAACTGGCCGAGGTTGCTGCAATATTGTCTAAGACTTGCTTGCAATAGTAATTTGGGAGGAGGGAGAGGCTGCTTTAGCCCTGCTATCCTGCCCACTGATTGAAACAGAGCCTCTTCCCCTCTATTCCCCCTGCAGCATCCGAAGGAGGGAGGCTCCTTCTCTCCCGCCTCTAGCAATTACAGGGTGTCGCAACGCGATGTTAGGTCCCGACCTTGCAGCCGTATCTCCATGGGTGGGCACTGCACGCAGCCGGCCTTTTCCTCGCTGCTCTAATTCCTTGTGGGGGCTGCAGCTCCTTGAATAGTCAGATAAAGGTTTTTCTGCTGCTGCTTAACCCCTGCCTACCAAAATCATACGGGTGGCTCGCGTGCCCAGAGCTGTGTGTGTCTTTGCAGGATCGGGCTGCGAGTCCGAGCTTGGGTATTTCTCAGTTGTCCTTGCATTTAGCAAGCAGTGAGCATGGAAAGCAAGCCAGGGACCGTGCGTCGCTTTGGGATTCAGGCGAGCAGGCAGGAGTGAAGGATGCCAAAAAGGAATCCCACTCTTTATTAGATGATGATAAAACCATGGTAAAATAACAATAACACCTGGGCACAAATATCCAAAGTATATTAAGCGCAGGGGTTTGGCTGGAAAAATCTCAGGACAACCTACAACAAAATCCCAAGCCATTGGAAAGCTATTACCGTAGCCTATCCCACCGCTGTTTTACCACCCCTACATCCTCCTGGCCGCCCGGTGACTGCTGAGCTCTGCAATTTGTTTTCTTAGATGGGCTAGTTTCCATTTTGTGCTGTCTTCCTGGCACAGCTTGCTCTTGCAAACCGTCTTTCAAGCCTGTAACGATCAGCTCTAGTCCTTCCTGGGAATATCCAGCCCGTAAATGCCGTGGGTTGCACCTCCCTGGCTGTGCAGTGTTTCGGTTGTGTCTCCAAGGCTCTGTTTGCATTGATGGAGCTGACTTTGGAGATGGTCCAACGCAGGTGAGCTCAGACCTCTCCTGTATCTGGATTGTACCCGGTGTCCTTGCACCGAAGGGCAGTCGGTAAAAGGCATGACAGGATTGCTGGTCAGCCTGCTTTCAAAGACCTTAGGCTGACCTGGAAAAATGACTCAGCATTGGTATGAATCAGACCTTCCTCCAAGCCCAAAGCATGGGACTTGCATCAACTCTGTTCCCTTAAATCCACTTAACATGTCCCTCTGACCTGGACCCCTTGAACTCTCTCTGCTCCTCTCCCGCTGCCTTGTAATCCTCCAAGCCCCAGCTGCGTCCCTGGTCAGCCCTTACTGCCCTCTTCCAGCTTCCCTTACCATCTGGGCTGACGTGCCTGCGTCCTGTTGCTTCATTGATTCTCTAGCTATTTTTTTTTTTTTTTTTTTTTATTTTACATATGACGACTAACGAGATTCCCACTTCTCTCCACTTCCACTCTATGCGGATCACTGCGTCTCCAGTGTTTTAAATACAGATTGTACTTAAGAATATAATTTTTAAGAAATGTGTTGAGCTAAGTCAGCCCAACATGTGTTGCACACAAGCGTGTACGAGCACAGGTCTGAGTCTGATTTCTCTGCTAGCTTGGAGGACACTTTGAAATTGCTGAAATGATGCTGTCAGATGAGAATTGGGCTGTGAAGTTGCTGTGTCTGTGCCTTCTGACGTCTTTGTCTTATACTGGACAAAATGAACCGGATTCCTCCCCGAATTCATCGGCTCCGTGCCAGGGATGAACAGGATCCAGCAATAAGGATTTTGCTGTGGAGTTGGCTCCCTGAATATTCCACTTTACGGTGAAATGGGTTGTGTACTTTTTAGAACCAAGTATTGCTCTGAGTTGGCTGGAAAATGTGAGATGTTTCTGCAGAATATTTCAGTGTTCCATGGAAAAAAAATCAGCAGTGATTTTCTTTTGGGGAGGGCTTGAAAACAACAAAAAAGAAAACAATATTTTTGGCTGAAGCTATTTGTATTGCTCTTGGGCCGGACTTTGAGGATATTCATAGTGTTATAGTGAGGTGGAGTTTATTTGCATGAGTTCCCTTGCTTGAAACTGGGCTAAGTTTTGCTGCTGTAGTCTAAGACACGTTGGGTCTGTATGTTTGCCTCTTCAGTGCCAGGTAAAACGCGGATGTTTTTAGATCCTGCCGTAACCACCAACGCTGCTTACCTCTGGTGGACTTTTAGACGCCTGCATTCAAAGCAGGCAAAAGGCACTTTGCTTCAAAGCCTATTCAACAAGCAAAACAAACCTCCCACCTCTGTATTTTACAAGCTAGTTACTCCAGACACGATAAATATTCGGCTCCAGCAGAAAAGCCCGAGTGTGGAATGGCATCCCTAAATAGCAAGCAGAACAGTTTTGCTAAGTAGACATGGCGTTAGACTCATCTCGCTCCTGCTCTTCTGAGCCATCCAGAAAAGCAAGGAGRTAACAAAATAAATATTTTGTAAAAAAACATCCTGATGGTTGGGTTCCCCCCCCCCTCCCCTTCTAATTGTATTCCTGATCAATGAGAGTTTAGTGAGGCTCTAAGTATCAGCTGGAGGCTTCGAAGAGATCAAAGTCCCCTGTGCAAGGTGCTGTGCAAATACAATAAAATCCTTCTCCCTGCACTGAAGAGGGAGAAGGCAAGAGAAAGGAGGTTTTACAGCCACTTTCTCATTCCACCCTGAGCCTGGAAATCCTCTTTTAGTCTTGACTAGGCCTGTGCAAAGAGTTGCTCCTGCTGACTGCTCCTCCAAAGGATGCCAGGGCAGGGGCTGGCTTGTGTGTCACCAGCTCTGGGCAGAGATGCTGTGTGACAAAGTCCTGGAGTGTGAAAACACTCCCAGAGTCTGTCTCTAGATATCTCAGTAAGCCCAGGCACCAAAATAACGTAAAGGGAGGATAACTGGTTTGTGAGTGCGTCTTTTTGTGCACCCGTGTGCGTGCTTGTGTCTTTAGGGCCATGCTTAAAGTAGGAAGAGCTGCTCCAGCTTTCTGCATTTTGCTTGGATTTTGCTAGCGCAGCTGTAAACAGGACTTAAAACCCAGCCCAGAAAGAGCAGGTTGTGTTCAAGGGTTTACCGCTAGAGCGGGGTTAACGTGAGTAAGGCTGAGCTTTATAAGTTACTAGCTAAGCCCTTCTCCTTCGCACAATCACTTTCTCATGACAGCTTGCAAAAGTGTTTTGCTTAGCTTTAATCAGTCCATTTCCTCCAGATGAAGAAGTGTTGTGCAAGCCATTGGGTCAGCACGCGGGGCATGGGATATCAGGACTGGGGCCTGTTTAAATATGAAATTTGCAGCCTCTTCCCATGTAAACATGCTGAAGCGCTTTGCAGAACCTGGACCTGGAGTGTAAGGACGTCTGTTGAGCAGAGGATGGAGATCATGGACCTCAAAACAGAGCAGAAAAAGASAATTCGGGGCCGGGCTGCAGTTACCTACCTGTCTGTTCCTTCTTAAACATCTCCCCAGTGCAGAGCTGGAGTTTAAAGCTCTCATCAGAAGGGAACCTCCTAAAGAAAAACAATGTTGTGAATCCTGGTGGGACTCAAACCTTTGGCTCCAGCGTGTCTAGGGACTGAAAAGCTGATGATTAGATAACTGTAAACCATCCTTATTTTACAGCTCATGTTGGCTTTGATCAGAATGGGAATGAAGCACACCAGGCTCCTGGGGCGGAGGGGGGAGAAGTGGTTTTGTGATTAAATGAAGTCTCGGATTATTGCAGCTGAAGCGCCTGATGCTGCCACAGGGTTTGCTTCTGGTCTTGGGCAAGTCTCTGACTCCTTCAGTGCCTCAGTTTCCCCAGTGCCGTCTCTTTGCTGTGGTGTATCGGTGCAAAGAGTAATTCGAAGAGCATCTCGGATGCACCTTGCTCTGAATGGAGTCAGTGGGCAGCGGGAGCCTCCAGGACTCCCACAATTTTGTTTAGATTTGGCATCTGTGTCTGTAAGGGATTTGGAGAGCCCATAACCTGCCATCTCTTGGCTGATATGGTCCAGGGCTGCAGCGGTTCACGTTGCACGTTGTTGGACCTCCTCGGATGGAGGGCTGCAGGTGGATTAATGCTCCAAAGGAGGTGGGGTGGTCCTTTTGGATCCCAGAGCCTTCAGAGAGGAAACCCAAGCGTGCTGCAGGAGGCCGGGTGGGCTGAGCCCCGCCGTGGGTGCCAGGACCTCCTAAATCCTAATCCTGGCTCTGGTACTGACTCACTCCGTGGCCTTGGGCCTGAACCACCATGTGTCTCAGTTTTCCCATCTGCAAATACCCACCTCCTAGGGATGCTGGGTGGATTAAGGAGCTGATGGGTTCCTTACTGGTGAAATACAATGCTCCTGCGCCTGCAGGTCCCTGCTCCAGCCCTCCTTCCCCTGTGCGGCTGACCCTTTGCTGGTGCAAAGATGTCAGGCACAGCCACCCCACTCCTCCCCGATTTCTCTTGAGCTGTTTTTTTCCTTTGGGTCAGGAGTTCAGTGAGAAGGAGAGACCTGAGTAGGYTAGATATTTCTAACCTGTCTATATTGGGAATAAATTGCAGGGTTTGCTGCGTCCATGCATGAGCACCTGGTTTGTTTGCTGGGTGCTGGTCACAGCTGCTTGCAGCCAGATCTGAAACACCCCTAACACCCTGTTGAGCACTGAAACATCAGCCCATTGGGGAGCCTGTGCACCCCAGCAAGGACAGGTTAAAAAACAAGCTGCAGCCACCTTGCCCGAAGGAGTTGGGACAGACAGTGTAACCCGCAGTGAAAACGTGGGAAATTGAGACTAGCAATAGGGGAGGGGAAAGGGAGAAAGAAAGGTGTTTAAGTGTTTAATTGGGTTTTTTTGGTTTTGTGTTTTTTGCCTTTTTTTTTTTTTTTTTTTTTTTTTTTTTTTTTTTTTTTTCAATACCCAAACCGGTGATCAGAATTTTTCTGCTGCTTGACTCTAAATCAAGTAAAAAATTTCCCTGCATTGAGACTGTTCTGCCCACGATGCCCTTGAAAAAGCATTGACTGAAAGTGTTAGTCTTGTCCCGCAGATGCTTCTACTGCAGCAGACAGCCCAGAAATGGGGAAGATGGGACAAGCAGCAGAAAGGAGAAGGAAAAAAACGAATGGAAGGGAAAAATGAGATTTAACCAAGTCTGATGAAGCTTGTCAGGGTGGGAGTGAAATCCCCAAGCGCTACACACGCAGCCCCAGCCCCATCTGAGCCTCTTTCATCTCTCCTGGTGCTGATGTCCTTATCGCCAGGAAAGATATTTTTGTTTCCTGCCTTGCTAAATACTCAGAAAGTCCATCTTTGTCTGAAGTGGTCTCCAGCTTGTGCTGCTGTGTTGTGCCTGGTTGCTAAGCTTGTCTCATGCATGGTTAATGCCTGATGAGATCATGGTGCCATTTAGCATTTCGTGGATAATTCAGGATTATTCATTAACAAAATCAAGAACAAGCAGGTGTATTCATAGACTGCCTTCATGGAAAGAAGAAAAACAACAACCTTGGGAAACGACATGAATTATTCAGGGGAGACCAAAGTGCTGGTTGAGCTGAGGGAGCTTCAGGGGGTGGGGGAGTTGGAAATTTGTTTTCAGAACAGCTGAATCTAAAGCTTTTTATGCCRTTAACCCTGCAAATGTGGGGGGGTTTAATCAATCTTAGTGAAGATAGCCTCCTGTCCCGTAACAACAGAGTGCTAGGAAGAAGGATTTAGAGAAAGGCTGTGTGTTTATATTATATGGTGGGCTAGTCGATGCGAAAGCCAGGGAGTTGGAGAGCAGCACGGGGTCTGTTTGTATCCACAGCATCTCTGTACGCACAGAGGTCTCGTCCTTCCTCCTTTGCAAGGAACTGTGCTGCTTTCTGTCTGATCTGCAGGCAGAAGATGTGGAATCAACCCAAGGAAGCTTTAAAGAGCTGCCTGTTTGGGGGGTAGATGTTGCTATCAACCTACATGGTTGTGGTGGTCCCTCTCATTATGGTCTGCAAATAGCACAACTGCTAAAACGTTCTTCTGGGGCAGATTGCATCTCTGTGGAGACAATCTGTCCTTGTAATGTGCTCCAGTGGTCTTGTAAACATGGCCATGCTCAAGCATTGCTTTCAGATCCTTGTCCAGGCAGCTGAAAACCATAGTCCTGTGTGTCTCTGGTCTTATGTAGATGCCTGAATGCAAAGTTAAGGTCCATGTGCTGCCTGCCCGGGAAAGATGTTCATTTGTGATGTGTCTGGGGAAAAAAAGGAAAACATTGACTTTTGTTGGAGAAGAAATAAGGTATTAGTGACCAAAATTTGATCATTCTCTGCTCAAAAWGGAATTTCTCAATTTTCAGCTTTTGGTCTTTTTATTTTCCAATAAAACAAGTCAAACACTTTCAAGGAAAGCAGATGCTTTCTGTGAGCTTTTTCCATTTAAATGGAAGCACAATCCTCCCTTGGAAAAATGATTTAATGGACRTTTTTCAAGGTGTCCTAGCAGGGAGTTTCGTAGTTCAGCCTGAAGGAAGGAAGCTCCGTAGAAGAAACATGGAGCAAAGCAGAGCTTGGGGACTCCAGGACAGTGGGGCGTTATCACAGACTGTAATTACAGCATTTAACACCTTCACTGGATGTCAAATTGTCCCAACATTGGGKTTTTTTTCTGGGCTGTTCAGACTGGTGTATGTAAATCCCAGGAGCAAATCCTAGCCTGGTGAGCTGGAGGTTTTGCCATGTGCACCCCATGCGGCTTTGGGCTGGTTTGAAGAGGTGGGCTATTCCTGGGTCATGAATGCTAGCAGAGTCTTCCCAGAAATGCTTTTTCAGTTGGATGGGTGTACAGGGAATGGGAATGGACCAGAAAGGTCCATTTTACACACCGGAGCRTGGGTCTGCAGCTCTCCCATGCAAGGGAGCAGGGGTTGATCTTATCCTCCGCAGCTGCCCAGAGTTATTTGGAGATGACAAGCGTGCAAACTTGTGGTTTATTAAGTCTGGAAGCTGGAGATGCTTAGATTTTTAATGCTGTTAGGTGGACCCCGGTTGTTGTTTTCACCATTATTTTTTCCTTCAGAAGCAGAGACTTTGGAGTAAAAATGTTTCTGTTTGTGTTTTTTCTTGGTTTTTTGGGTTTGTTTTTGTTTGTTGGTTGTTTTGGGGTTTTTTGTTGG
>JAYKAV010000334.1:1638949-1736998 GCA_035582835.1 Phoebastria nigripes | reverse complement strand
CTTTTCTTTTCTTCTTCACTTCATCTTCTCTGCACCCCAACACTGGCACATTTTAATGGCAAAAATCAGCTTACCTTAGCCGCCATTTCCACAAATATGGCTCAGGTTCCTGAGAGTGCAGGGAACTGCAAATTTTTGAGAGACACTGTATTTGGATGTAAAGATTTTTCACACTTTAGCAAAGCATATTTCGCCTTGTCTTTATGAGTAATGACGTGCCGTCCTCCGCTATCCCAGTTTTGCATTTCAAAGTCACCCCCAAAGGAAGTTTCCCGGACGTCTCAGCAGCGGGTGGCAATGCTGCCATCCCGATTTTGCAAATGACAATCTCGATGTGAGAGGAGATTATTTAATATCAGGTGGTGCAGTGATGGAGCAGCTGGGGAGTGGATCTGGTTATGCCCCTGCCATGTTTTAACAGGCGCATCCTTTGTTTGATGGGGCAAATGTCAGAAGAACAACTTTATTGAAAAAGGTGGTGGTGGGACTGGAAGCAAGGGGGGATTTCTTGGCTCTGCTGAGACCTGTGGCAAAGCCTGTGGTGCTTTCGAGAAAGCCAGAATTTCACTTTATGCTTTTCGTAGCATCCCAAGCATAGGACTTACCGCCTGAGCTGAAGGAATGGCTCCCCAAGAGCCTCCAGCTCGACTCACGCTCAGCTGTAGTAGGATAGTGAAGGGGTTTTTATCTTTATTGCTCCATCGTGACAGTAGCCCCTGAATCTATGTCCCTGGCCAGTCCATCCTACTTCTCACTTGCAGTAGGAAGAAGGTGTTTCCCATCCTCCTCATACCCCTGCAGAAGGATATCTCCTAGGTACAAACTCGTGAACTATTTTGCAGCTGGGATGTCACCAGGTAGCGGGCAGTGCCTGCCCAGGCTTTCCCAAAACACCGCTATCGCTGAATTAACACCAGTCAAAGTGCTGTATGGCTGGGCAGAAAAGAAATAGTGCTGCATGGACCCAGCCCTTGGTTGGGTAGACTCAGGGAAGGATGCCATAAATGTCTGGAGGGAARCCGGTTGTATCCATGACATGCACAAGCGACCCTCTTCACCCAGCTATTTTCCTTGTTTTGGAGCCCTCCTGTTATTTGTAATAAGTTGTTCATGCTTTAATCAATCAGGCACATGCCGCAGGAATCCTGCCGGTTGAGGGGACCGATGAAGCGATTGACTCCAGATGGGAAACGTCTGAGTAAGGAGCACTCCAATAGCCACAGTTCACAACAAAGCTCGCAGGGGAGCGGAGACCGGTGTCGAGGTGGAGTGGGGGGAATTGGTCTTTTCATCGTGTCCTTTTGCAGCCAAGACATCGCAGGGAGTTCATGAGACCCAGTGTTTTAATTGCTTGCAGGTCAGGCAGGTCCCTTAGGTTATTGGGTTGGAGAGGAAAAAATGCTGATAACGCAGATGAAAATTCCAGTATCAGGATTCATTCGGCACAAGGCTAAAGGGGAATAACCGGTGAGAGAGTGGGTGCTGCGCCAAAGAGGGGTTGCGCGGGCAGGTGGGGCTGGTGGCGATGGCTGCAGCAGCCTACAGGGGATCTATATGCACGTCCCTGTGCTCCTGYGTTATTGTGGGACAGCCTCATCCCGGCCGCCCGTGCTGCCCTTCTAAGGGGACCGTGGGCTGCAAAGGGTGACGCTGCACAGAGCAGCAGGGGCTCAGAGCAGGATTTAAAGATGGTATGAGAATGGGATGGCTAGGGATACAGCATAGATACTCTGCTTTAAACTCCTGCTGTACTTCATGCTTATTTTTCATGTAAGCCCTGAGATGCAGGAACTTTGCAAAGACCAAGCGTAGYGCAGATGGGGCACCGATGGATGGTGTCTGCGATAGCTGAGTAGAGCCCATCTGGTCCAGGCTAGACTGAAAGCATGCTTACTTCTAAACTAGGGCTCACAAATGAACCTGGTCCCCTGGAAGACGGAGGAATAGCCAGTTTGTGTGTGCAAGGGAGAAAACCCCTTTGGGCAATGTGTGTGTTTTGGTGAGTCTGCACGTCCTGAGCATCCTCCCTTGGGATGAGAGAGCAGGTACGTCTGGGGATGGATGCCCGTGAGAGGATGGTTATTTATGTTCACGTGGGAGCTGGAGGTGGCACATTTAGGAGCAGGTTGGGGTGTGTGTCTGGTACAAGCTGACATTGCTTTAAGACTAGAATAGGTTTACATTTTCCACCTTYCAGGCAATCACCGAGGAAAGAGATTGTCTCATTTTTTCATGTACATATATCTCGTCTCCGAGTTGCCGAGGCAACACTGTATATGTTTGCAGGCTGGAAGGATCTGGGGATGGAAAATGAAGCCAGGGAGTGGACTGAGGAGAGAAGTCCAGCAGGAATTTTCCTCTGGTCTTTTGCGGCCGATTGGTTAGCACTAATTTAAGCCGGTCTCCTGGGATTAGTCATCAAATCTGAGATTTCCATTTTTATTATTTTAAATCAACCGCACTTGCTCTTGGGAGGCCGTTTTTCATGTTAGAAATTAACCTCGCAGAGATTTAGCCGGTGGGGGCTGTAGGATGGGAGCCAGCAGGCAGGGTAATACCATAGAAACATAAACAAGGTACAACATCTCGCTCTACTGGCTGGTGGAAAGCTGAGCCCCCGGGGAGCAGCGGCTCTGTGGCGGTGCAGCCCGCTGCTTCGAGCTTGACGGGAGGCACCAGGATACCTGGATTTTCTCCATGGCCGCTCAGTGCGTGATTGTGGTTCATACATTGCTCCGGGGCTTGATTTTTTTTTTTTTTTTTCGAGCTTGACGGGAGGCACCAGGATACCTGGATTTTCTCCATGGCCGCTCAGTGCGTGATTGTGGTTCATACATTGCTCCGGGGCTTGATTTTTTTTTTTTTTTTTTTTTTTTTTTTTTTTTAAAAGGATGCTTCTGGTGCAGGGAGAAGCCACTGCAAGGGTGTGCCTGGACAAATACTGTGCCCATAGCCAAGGAAACTCCTGGTTGCAAGCGATTGCCTGGAGAGTCCTGTGGCACTGGTGAAAGTTTTTATAAATTCCTTTTCCTCCCAGGTCTGGGGTTATCATTCCCTGCAAGAATGAGCTACTGCGGGATCTTGCTGCCTCCGTGCCGTGGCCTTGAGTTTGCTTCCAGTGGCCTGCGGGCACATGGAGATAGATGGACACTGCTCCAAAGTTGCAGCGTCCCTCGGGCATGGGAAAGGAGTGAGCCTTGGGGGGAGGTGGAAGCGACTTTTGTGGATGCCTTAAAGAGCTGAAGCGGGGCGTTAATGAGAATAACGAGTATCTATAAGCTGAGGCACATCCCGCCACTCAGAAAGTCCATGGGAGATTTCCATCTGCTCTGGAGAGGTTTTTGGGGATAGCATCTTTTAAGTTCTTACTGATTTTAAGGTTTATTTATTATTAAGGCATCTTGCAGCCTGTGTTGCCCTGGCACTAACAGAGCTGGAGCCTGCGCATGCCATAACCGTGCAGGCACTTTCTTCCCACCCATCCTTCCCACCGCCGCTTCCCCAAACCCATCAGGCACCTTTCCCCCCCTCAGCCAGCTGCCTGCACGATGAAAAGGCCCCTTCAGCTCTCCGAAGCATTTTGGGGGTTTCCTCAAGAACAAATGACCTTCTCTCTACCTCTTCACCCCACACCCCTGCCTGTAAAAGACATTTTGTGCTGAAACTTCAAAATGCTTGGCAAAAGGTTGGTATTTCTGCCGGGCGGCTTCCCCCAGCTTTTCTGATCTCAAGCAAATAAACAAGGTAAGAACTTCACAAGGACAGGGAAAGCGGTGGGGGCGATGGTGCCGTTCCTGTTGGAAAGCTGGCATTCCCCACCTCTGCTAAATGAGGTTCAGAGAGGCCATCTGGTACATGTATTTCTAATCTCATCATTTTATTTCACTGGATCGGGGGGCTTTTTTAGTTCTTTCTTTTTGTCAGTCACTTGGGAACAGACTTATAAATAGACAAACAGTCTGACRTGCCAGGAATTGGTGTTCAAAAATCCTCCCCACCAGAAATACAAGATTTGATAAGAAGTGTGTGGAAGGAGTTGCTGATGCTGAAGTCACCCCGGGGTATTTCTCCAACCTCCCCCTGTCCCCGCTCTAGTCTCCGAGCCCTTCCCTGCAGGTGGCACTTTGCTTTGAGGCAGTTGCGTAGGGACATGGAGGGGTGACCTCCATCCCTACCTGGGGAGAGCAGGCTTAGCTGGGTGTTGATGTGGCTTGGAGCAGCATATGGAGGGTGGTTACAGCCGGAGCGTTTTCAGCTGTTGGGAAAAAAGGCTGTAAAATACGATTCCCACCATAAGCAGCCCTCTGGGTTCAGAGTACATCAAATTGGGTATTTTGCCTCTGGCAGAAACCAAAACCTGATGTGCCAGAGGATGGTAAAGCCCTCAACTAATCCCTTTAATTGTTTAATACCACAGCCAGCAAGGAAATGTTTTCTGATCCCGTTAATCTTTGCTGTGAAAGAAAAGCTTCTGTAACTGTATCCGTAGCTAGCAAAAATCCCTGTTATTCCCATAGTCTAAATCCCAGCTTTTCTCTAGCCATTGCCCGGCACAGAGCCTGCAACAGCACCTTCAGCAGGTTAACAGGACAGAAGGAAAGGTACTAGTTGAAGTCTTTAAACCCCGCAAAAAAAAAAAAAAAAAAAAAAAAAGAGGGGAAGCATGACACCAGCCGAGATCCAGCTCGGCAAGAGATGGGAGCGGGATGACGGCGG
Source organism: Phoebastria nigripes (assembly GCA_035582835.1). Classification (NCBI taxonomy): domain Eukaryota; kingdom Metazoa; phylum Chordata; class Aves; order Procellariiformes; family Diomedeidae; genus Phoebastria; species Phoebastria nigripes. Next base: position 1,732,282 of record JAYKAV010000334.1, on the reverse strand, counting down.
GCACGTGGCAGGGCAAGGCGAAGGGCCTGTACCCCGATCCAGGGGATGCTACAGGGAGCTGCCTGGCTCCCCGCCAGGGTTTTTAGCCCCTCCGGTTTCCTRAGCACCACACTTCATACAAAGGGGAAGAGAGGAGAAGCTCGGAGAGAGGGAGAGAGGGTGTTTCTGCTATTGAGCAGCGGTGCAGTGCTATTTCTCTCAGCAGCTGACAGTGTAAATGCATTTCCTGGCAGGCAGCTCGCTCTGTATTAAAATTCTTGATGAAGATTATTAAAGTGTGTTTATGAAAAGCCTGCGAGTGCTTCTTGGACTCCAACCTGCCTTTTCAAAATGAGATGTTTGGGTGCGGGCTTGAGCGCTGGTGGGTTATTAAAACCAGCCTGTCCAAACCCACCCGCTCCATTGGCAAAGTGCGATATCTGTAGCGACCTGGATGGCCTGAACCCCCTCCAGCTGGGGACCGGTGTGGGGGAACTGCAGCCGGTGCAACCCCTCGCCATTCCCCAAAACCTTGCTGCAAATATATTTGAGTGTGTTGCGTGATTTAAGGAAATGCTCATGTCCCCCTGACCYGGGCTGGAGCAAGGTGCGGAGGGATGATTCAGAGCCGCGGTGCTGTGTTGAAGCCCTGCTCTCAGCCCCGATGGGGGCTATGGGGAAGACATGGGGATGGCTGCAGCGACCAGCCTTCCCTTTGTGCCGGCAAAGCTTTTGGGAGACATTTCTGTGCTGGACACGGAGTCCTCGACTGCCACACGCAGACAAATGTCCCACCGGCGATGCCACCTCCTCTGCTGACACCGAGAGGTCCCTGTCACCCGGAGCCAGGTAACCACCAGCACGTGCTCGTGGCCCAGCTACTGCACACCCCTCGCACACACGCGTGTGCGCAAATACGCACCCAGCTGCACGCACACCTCGCACACGCTTGCGCAGCCCTGCAGCACATGCCTCCTGCCACACACACCGTGTGTGCCTCGGGCAGCAGCCTTGGCCGGGGGCCTGATTCCCTTTTTCTATATGTTCTTCCCTTTCTAGCCTGAGGTAGGATTTTTTTAACGTGGGAGACCAGGTTGTATATCTAAATATATGTCCTTAAAAAAAAAAGAGTTTCCAAGAACAATGGTGGAAGCAGCCCAAAAATGTGCTAAGAAGGACGAATGCATTAGGATTGGAGTCCAAGCAAAATATCAGAAGGGTGAATCAGAAAGAAGGAAAGGAAGGGGGGGAAAAAAAAAAAAAATAGAAAAGTATGGAGTTTTTAAAAAGCTATTTATTCTTCTTAATGTTAATGGCAGCTTTTCAATTTGAGCTTTGAGTGCTGGAGAAATGTGTCAACTGCTCCTGCCCCGAGCCATACTTTGGGGGCATGCAAAAGCATTGTTGCGGTGACATGTTCAAGCTGGTTTCAGTCCAGCCCCATTTAGCCATTGCAAAGATGTCTTTGCTATTATTGTTATTAATTGGGCTCATTAATTTATATTCTGCGCTTTCTTACAGCTTCCCCGTCTCTATGCAGCATGATTCCCTAGTGACGTTTGATTAGCGGGGCTAATTAGCCACCGCACCCCTGGTTTAGACCCTGCGCCTCTGGTTTCAGCCTTAGCCCACCAGTCCCTCTCCATTGTGCTGTGGCAAGCCTGTTAGAAATAAACTGTCGGGAGTGTTTTACAGCAGTTTCTTGAAGGGGGAAAAGCTGAGCTGCTTTGCAAATCTTCCCTCTGTAGGAAAATGGGAGATGCACTCATGGGTGCCGCATAGGAAAGGCGTTGGTTGAGCAGGTCAGTAGCCCCGCAGAAATGAAATACGTGGGTGATGCTGAAGTCGTAAGTAGCATTTTCTGGAGCAGGGACAGCCCTGTGTCCTCTGGAAATGGCATCCGTGCATCGCACCGGTTTTCGGTTGGTGTGTTATAACAGTGGTTATAGTGTCTGATGGTTGGTGCGCTCTCGAGCATCGCCGTACGCATCCTGGCAGATCTCTCTCCCCTAATTCAGCAGTGTGCTTTGGGCAGGCTAAACCCAAGTTGTCTTCTGCCTTACCTCTCCGGCTCCCTCCTTTATTTGTTGTTTGATCTGTCCTTTCGCTTTCTCTGAGCTAATTGCAGCTCAGACCCCGTTCCCGTGTCATCAGAGGTTCCAGCTAAAAGAGGGCTGATTGCAGAGGGTAGATGGAGAGGCCATAAAAAAGAAAGTAATAAAATCTTGGTTTTGATTGCATGAAAAGGGAAGAAAATCTGTTCTCCAGGCCAATCAGGGTGGCGTGGTGGCTGCAGTTGGAGGTGGGAGGAGAAAGCCCAAATTCGTACTTACCCCTGGTGACTGCAACATCCGTCAGGGCTAAAGACAATCTGTGTCTCGTTAATCATCTGATATAAACAGAGGGAGACTCACTGGAACAGAGCGGTGTCACTGGATGAATGGCCTGGAGTTGGAAAATAAACATTTCAAACTCTGCCTTGGCGTTTATTTTTGCTAAATGCCTTCGCTGCGCCTGGGCGTTTTGCTAGCAGCGGGGTACCGCTGCCCCAAACCCATCCCCAGGAGCACGGCTGCAGCGTGAGCTGGTGATGCTGGGCGAGAAACGCACCGAATAAAAGTGCAAGAAAAATTCTGGAGCAGCCACAGTAGTAGTCTGTCCTGGGTGTTTTCGTGCTTGGAGCTAAAGGGTTTCTCCTGCCCTGGGGGGGGCTGCAGAGAGGTTTCTCTCTTGCCAGTGCCCGGTTTTTTTAGCAGGTGGGAAATGCAGCAGCGAGGCAGCATGGTTGGGCTTGCAGGCAGGCTGCCTCTTCTCACCTTGGTCCCCCAAACCTGTGGTCAGTGGTGATCCAGGGAGGTGGAACTTGCAGAAATAATCGGTGTGTCTCCGTCCAATGCTCTGCATGTTCACGCACCACTGGATTTCCACAAACAGCAGTTATTTTTTCTACAAACCTTTTATGCCTGTTGGTTCCCCCCCGGCCCTTCCCCTCTACAAAAACCCACCAGGTGCAGTCTGGAATCCACGCTCACCCAAACATGCCTCTAATTCTGATTTAAGATGGTTATTGTATAGATGATTAGAAACATATTCTGGGAGATTTAACGGCCTCGGAACAGACATGTAGCCATTACAGAGCTGTTAATCCTTTATAAATATGTTTTTGATCATGCCAGTATTTAACATACGATAACTGTCCTATTAAACATAATGCATAGCTGGCAGCCTTGTTATAAAGAATTGCAAGGTTTTTTTTTTCCTTTTCCTACAGGCTCATTAACTTCTGCTGCTCAGGAGATATTACCAAAACCACAAGTGGACGGCTCAGCTCAGATATCCAACCCTTCCAGGTCCCATGAGGATCCCGGCTGGTGCTTGCACTTGCTGTACGAGGACCTTCACCAGGAGAGGGGTTTGCTGAGACCCTAGCAGGTGAGTGGCTTTTGCTCTGGCCGGGGACTTGCTACCTGCTTATTTTTAGCGTTGCTCAGTGCATCTTGTTCCACCTTTGCCATGCTATCTGTTCGGGTTGTATAAAGCTACGTCAGCGCTTACAACTTCAGTAGCTGGGTGAACTCTGCTAAAATAAACCTATTCTATCTTACTCTGGTGCGTGCATGCAGTGTGGCAGCAAAAGCAATATTTCCATCTGCAGACGGGGAGCTTTGCAGAAGCACACAAAACACGTGCACGCATACTACTGCATACGCAGCATAGCTCATAGTACGGTGCATACCCCCTCCCGACATCAGGAATAGTAAATTCCATTAGCAATGACATTTTGGGCCTTACGTTTCTGGTGGTGAGAAGAAAACAAGCACCCCCCAGCTACGCTCGGTTGGAAAATAAATGACATAAGCTGTGTTGGCTTTTCATGTGCCTCTTGACTTGACGTGCCATCCAGCTTGGTTCCCATCCAGCTGACCAGCCATTCCCAAGGATGGGCTGGTTATAGGAGAAAGCAGGTTGAGAAGGGGAAAAATTTCCACTAAATTAAATTATTTTAGCTGGAAAAATAAACCCTCGCTGCAGCTTGAAGCAAATGCCTGCCTGGTGCCTTCCCTGCTTAGCATGAGATGCCGCYATGCGGCAGGAGCGCTCGCTCCCATCCAAACTGCTCCGTGCCGAGCCAAGGAAAGGCAGATGTATGTGAGACCCCCCTTGCTCCCCCAACATCCCCTCGGCACTGTCCCCCAGCGTGCCACTCACGCGATGTGTCCCTCGGTGCTGAATAACCAAAGCTTCAGGGGGAAGGGGCAGCAGCCCTTTGCTTTTTGGAGTGCCAGCACCCTGGCATGAAGCCATCGCCCCAGTACCACTGGGTACAGGGCAAGGGCTGGGGCAGCCCTGTCTGACCCCCTTTTGCGTCTCTTTTGTCTCTGGGTCTCCAAACTAATGCTTTTGTCCCCAACACCACGCAACCCCGCTCCCCCTGGCCCCCCTTGGCCGAGGGGGAGCCGTCGGGGCAGGACAAGGGGCTATTCTTTGTGGAGAACAGCGGGGGATCTCATAACGGGGCGCCTGGCCCTCGGCCATCGCCCACCACCACCCTCCACACCTAGGTCATGTCTGGGCACTGGCATTTATTGGGACCGGGCTGCGTCGGGCACCACGAGTGAATTGTGCACAGAGGGAGGATGGGGAGACGGGGTCAGTGCTCGGGGATCGCGGGCAGCAGCCGGGGAGGCAGCCCCCGTGTCTGCAGAGGGGTCCTGGGCTCAGCCCTTGAGCACAACCGTTGTCAGATATGGAGTTTTTAACATGTTTTCCTAAAACTGGTTCATTTGCACAGTTCTGTGGGGGGAAGGGGCATGGGTGCTCTGGGCTGGTGGTTTGTTACTGAGAGCACAAACGAAACATCCCACTGGACCGTTCTCCAGCAGGGCTGCAAACCCAGAAGCAGCCAGAGCAGCGAGGGTTAAGGGACGGAGTTATTTCCAGCTCCCTTTGCAGCGTCCCCCTCACACCCCGCCATGCCTCGGCGGTGGCTGGGAGCCCCGCAGCCCCATGTGCTGGTGCTTGGAGCGGGTGCTGTTTGTTTTGGAAGGAGGCAGGCTTTGTCTGCGGAGCCGCCGGCCAGTTTTCCGCAGCCCACCTTATAAACTTTCCCAGCTTCGGCGCTCGTCGCACCCAGCAGCTACCTGGGCTGCCGGCACAGCCAAATATTTTCATCGCCAGGTGCTATTTCCGTGCCTGACCTCCCTGCGGCGGCAGATGTCGGTGTGTGGGTGGGATGCTTGCAGGGCTGGAGAGACCTGCCACCCCCATCCCATCTCCCCGTGATCCCATCCAACGCGGCTGTTTCCACTGCAGCCCTGGCTCTCCCTTTCTGTGAGATATTTCCTCGCGTTGCTTTGTGATTCTTCTGCAAGGTGATGGGCTCCATCTGAAACGCTCCACAGTGGTCACGGCACAGAGTCTGATGGGTACCAGGAGCCTGGGGAGGATGCAGGAGCGAGCGAGGATGCCCAACAGTTGCTGTGGGCAACGTGGAAAGAAAAGGGGGAAAAAAATCAGGGCTTTGACTAAGCCCAGTCAAGGACGGTGATTCTCTCCATCCGTGCAGACCTTTTCCTCCATGAAATGCTCTCTTTACTTTTAAAAAATGAAACCTGCATTTTGCGTGGCTAAAATCCCAGAAGGAACAAGGTCCGGGGGAAGGGGGGAGCTGAGTGAAGCAGGGCTGTGCTGGTAGCTCCAGGCTGGTGGGGGGTTAATGGCCCCTCAGTCGCCTGGGACTATCAAAGACTGCGTTGGGCTAGTGCTGGGCTCCACTGTGGGGGAGAGGGTGAGACCCCGTCTGTGGGAGGACCTGGGACAGGGCTGGGAGACAATGTGCGGGAAGGGGCAAGAGCAGCTCATGGGCTGCCTTAGCAAACCTCTACTTTTTTTTTTCTTTTTCTTTTTTCCTGTTAGAAAAAGCTCATCCAGGGAAGTTTTCCTGCTAGCCTTCCTCTGCGCTGCAGGAAGTTCAAGCAGAAACTTCCCCGAGGGTGGCCGACTTTCCATAGCTGCTTTCCCAGGGGATTTCTCCCCCATTTCTCCAAAACTCTTCTCCCTGTCTGGAGCAGCTGTCGAGCAGGGACGGTGCAGGTCTAGGTCACCCCACGGACCTCTCTCAGCCCGCAGCAGCAATAAAGCTGTCGGCAGAGGCAGCGGCGCGGTCCGGGCGGCCGTGTGCTGGAGATGCACTTAGGGGAGGCTGAGCTGCCGGCTCGACCCGGCTTCCCTTCGATCGCCGCGTGTCTCGCCCTCCATCACCRCCGCCGGCATGTGCCAGGAGACAAAGCTGGCGCTTCTCCCGCCAGCAAAGYGGCGAGCCGTCAGCCAAGATGTCTGGTGAGAAGGAAGAGCCTGTCTGCGAGCGCCAAGGGGAAGCCCTCCGCCGACCCTCTCTGCTCGGTCTAGCTTCTCGCCGGTATTCGCACAGCCGGGAGCGAGCAGCCTGAGGCTCTGTCTGGGTCTCGGTGGCCATCTGGAAAGGAACCGTAGGGGATCGGCAGCCCTGATGCAACGCACGTGCCGGAGACRAGCTCGCCCCTTCCCAGCGCGTAACCTCATCCTTGCTTTGCRTGTGGGGAAACTGAGGCAGGACAGTCCCAGAGTTGGTGCACCACGACCCTTCGGTCTCCCCTGAGGACTGCCCGCCAGCAGAAAGCAGAGGGTTTTAAAGAAATAAGGAATCTCCATCCTGTCAGAAATTCAAAAATTTCTGACTGTCGGGTTCATCTTTAAATTTAGAAGTTTGGAATTTCAGCTATAAMGAAACATTCGCAAGAAGAAATATTTCCTTTTGTCTTTACAAACAAGACAGGATACGAGAGAGGAATAAGGGCACAGCACAAGGCCCTAACCCTCCTGAAACACAATGCTTTCATAATCCTGAATAGGTGTTTTCATCGAATTGAAACATGCCTGCAAAATGCTGTCTGGTAAAACTCTCTTCAGCTGGAAAAACACTGTCCAGCTCTCTCTTCCTTCAAGTTATCTCTCTAGACCTCATACAAAGTCTTATTTATTCACTCCCTTTTCAGATGGTCTCCACTTCTCCATCTCCAGGCATCCACAAATCATGATTTGCCTCTCTAGCATCAGGGACTCGCTAAAAAAACACGGAAGGGCTTTCTTTTTAATTTCATTTTTGTTGGTCCTGTTCCTTCTGCATTTTGATTCACCCGTGGATATGTTTGAGCTTCTCAGCGAGTCTCGGAGCTAGAAACGTGTTTTCTTCGTTGGCACTTAAGATGCTGATGAAATTATTCAGCCTCAGCACGTGCAATCAAGCAACCATTAGATATCTTTGAATTTATCAGCCCTGCAATAGGGCTGTCTATGTGTAGGGTTATAGGACAAGAGTGAGAAGTTGGCGTTACCCCAAAACCATGTAGTATGTGAGCTCGGGGTCTGTTATGGCTGTCTCCTCTACTTAGTTTTTTGGGCTCTGGAGGCACTCGGCGTGCGTGCAGGCTGAGTTTTATGAGCAATCCTATGCCTTTGGTTTGGGAAGGGTATATGGGGGTGTCTGTAAAAGCAGCTCTTGGGGTGCAGCCCTGAGCCGATGCGCACGTGCGGTCTGTGATGCTCTCAGCACACGGCGCTCCCGGGAAGCGTGTAAAGGGATGATGGAACTAGTCGTGTGCCGGAAAGCGGCTCCCCGCCTCCTGACCCGGGACACGGGGCCAGCCATTTGGGACCTTTCTGCTTCAGTCCCTGTCTCCTGTACTATTTCTGTTCATCCTGGTAGCCAGGGAAAGCAGGGGTCAGGAGAAGCCCTTTCCAGTGTTGCCAGAGGGCTTGCTGAGGGATAAAGAGGTATTTCTGAACCAGTCTGACTTTCTCACGGGAAGAGCAGACTCGGGCCTTCCAAATAGGTCCAGACCTCCAAATTACCCCCTGCCTGTCTATGTTTGTGCATGTGCAATCTCCCTGACGTCTCTTCCCCCATGGCAAATGCTGGCCCTGGCCAAGCCCCTGCTGTCCGTCCCCGTGGCCTCGGGTACCGCGGTGATGGGGTGACAGCACTCTTAAGGTGGATTATTAGGATGGGGGTCCAGCAGTGCGCTGGAGGCTGTGTGTTCACGTTTCCCTTTTGAAGCTGAGGATGCTTGTTCAATCAGCRGTCCAGTGAACCCACCAGCCCCCAAGGCCAGCTGACAGCTCAATTGGAAATAGATATGGTCCCCGTCCCGCCCTCGTGTTGTTGTTGGCAGGCGGGCTCGGAGGCCTCCAGGTTGGGTCTGTCAAGAGCACAAGCGAAGGAAAATTGTTCTCATCTGAACAAACACAATCAGTTCTTGCCAGCAGTTCCAGTGCCCCAGCAGAGGATTCACATGGCCAGCCATTATCCCAGTCTGGGTAACTGGTTTGACTGGCAGGTCAGAAGGACCTGTCTTGCTTTAGTGGATATTTTCAGGGGATGTTGCATGGCTCGTYCTCCCTCCAGCTCCCATCCAGGTGATGGAGCTGGGCTGGTGCAGGCACCCTTGAGCATTGCCCTTCTCTAGGGACCACTGCTCGCCTCTGATACAGGGAAGGTTTCTGCAGGCGTGGTTGCGCTTGACCAAATGATGGGAGAACAGGAGCTCAAAGCAGGAGGAGGTGACATGTCAGGGCTCACGGTGCCGGAGTGAAAATGCTGCAACCAGCACAAGCTTTGCCTTTTAGACCCATTTGCAGCAGTTTGCTGTGTTGGCTTCATATCAGATTAATCAGTGTCTATCTCTGTGCAGGCTCATGTGTTGGCTGCTGACTCTCCCGGAGGTGAGCTGCTGATGGACAGTATCTTGCAGAGCCAGCTACACCCTGCTGAGCTCACACCAGCTAATAACCTCTGACGCATACCTCTCTCCAAACACTGTCACTTTTGGCCCTTCTCTATGTGTCACCTAAAACCAGCCCGCGTCCTCCCTATGAGACCTGTTCTGTATAGCCTCAGGTGGGGGATGCGATACGGCATGCGTCGCTTTTACGGAGTTGCATTGCAAAACCGTCTGTTAAAATAGCTCGTGCTGCTCACAGCAGATAAACCTGTGGCTTCCCCCACCACGGTGCTCTGCAGGGAGGACGTGGGTTTTCCCAGGGCTGCGGAGCGTGACCGTGCTGCGAGCTGGGCGATCCTGGCAGATGTGCTAACTCCGCATCGCCCAGCCAACTTAAACAGGACCAAGTGACCCAGTAACATATATTATATTATATTATATCTCCTGTTCACAAATGCAGGTCCTGGGGCTGCTGCCTGCTGGGTGTCTGCTGAGGAGGAATTTCTCTGCCCGGAGCAGGGGGTGGCTCTGGGCCCCAGGGGATCCGCCTGGTTGTTTGGGGAGGAAAATATCTTCTGTCTTGGCCAGATAACAGAGCACAGACTTTTGCTTCTTCGTGTGCGATGTGAACGTCACCAGTGTGAGATGGGATTGTCTCCATCCAGTACTGGCTGTGCTCAGCCACGCTCGGGTTTGTTGCATGGTGGCTGTTTTAATGAGAAACCTTCCCTAGAAAACCTCGCCTGGCTGCGACTCAAACCAGCCCTTACACCCAGCTTAAGAGAGTCTCGTATAGCTTCGATCTGTTCCTAATTGCCATAAAGCAAGCCAAACCCCACCTGCTTCCTACCACCCACGGGCAGTCCACCCGGCCCACTTCTCCTGGTGAACTGCGCAGGTTTAAACTCACCTCTTCTTGCTACCTGTAAGACATTTCCAAAGCGTCTGACAAAAAAACATTTAAAAACCTCCCTGAAGTGGGAGCCTTGAGCGCTCAGGGCATGAAGGACGTCTGTCGTTTTCTAACATCTTCTCCACCTTTCTGGGTACCTCCTGGCACCAAGCGATGGAGGGGGCAAGAAAGGCTGCAAAGCTACTTAAATTGTGAGTAATTTTTCCTCCTTTAAACCGCAGTGCCCCGCACAGTGCACGTACCCCGTCGGTGCAAGGAAATGGCATCCGCGTTCCTCTTTTACTGCTTACTCGCTATTTGGTGATTAAGAAAACAGGGGAGCTGGGGGCACTCATTCTTGACCTTGGGGAAAGCAGGAGGCTTATAAAAACTCTTAAGTGCTGCAGGAATTACGAGGCAATTAAAAAAATCAGGCCAGAGCTGGGACCGCGTCAATAAAACCGGGAGGAACTGATGTCAGCTCCGCGCAGGACGCAGGGACCGATGCCTCTGCCCTTTCCTCCTGGCRTTGAGCCCATGGGGTCGGCGGTGCTGAGGCCTCATGCTTCCCACCGGCACGTATTTGGAAATGTAGGAGAAAGAAGAGATTTTGGGGCTGGGGTGGGCTTTTTATTTTTCTCAGTGGACTCAGCTGACCTGAATCCCTGCCCCCAAATGCAAATCCTGTGTGAGCCCGGGCGGTGGGTGTTTTGTGAACGTGAGATGAATAGCCACCAAAAAAAAGCAAAAATTAATATTGAAGGGTTGAGGAGGGGTCCCAAATCACCGTTTGGGGATGTAAGAGGCCCAGCTCTAAGGAGGGAGCGTATTTTGCTTGCCACTGGGTCACAAGGTTTAAACCCAGGGAAAGCTGGTTTTTATTTATCTAGAATTTTATCAAGACTCAGCTTGGGTTTCCTGACCTGATAAGAACAAGAAGAGAAAAATCAGCTGGTATCAGTGGGAATCACTATGCAATGGTTTTCCATTTCTCATTGCAATGCCGATTTCTTTCAGATCTGGGTCTTTCCAAGAGTGGGGACTGATGTCCTCAGACGGGGTTGCGGCTCAGGATCGTCAGGCTGGTGTTTGAATGTTTCTCTTAGGTGTAAGTGATTTCTCGTGCAAACCACTTCAGTTAAAGTGCACGGTGACAGGGAGCGATGCCTGTTCTCTGCTTCCTCTTAGGAAAGTCCCAGAGAAATGTCGTCTGGCTCTTAGGCCACGGTGAGAGCGTTTGCTAACATCCTCTGACCGGTTTTAAAACAGGAGGAGGCAAAAAAAAAGGAGTCTTTTTCGGTCTGTGCTTGCTAAACTCCCGTTCGGCAGGTTTACTTAGCTTTGGTCATTTATTTACTTGTCTACACTGGAGTGCTGGCTCATCGGAGTCATGCAAGCATATTTCTTTAGGGTAGACGAGGACTCGGAATAAAACCCAGGAGTGGCCTAAATGTCCAAAGAGGGTCCTGGGGGTGCAGCACGAGCTCCCTTGGGTTTGGGCTCGGTTTGGCCGCGTGCCGCTCAGCGTCTGCCTCCTTACTGTTTATCTCTTCCTCCGGGGAGAAGGAAGTGGATCCACTTCACATGAAGTGAAGTTACATAAACCGTGGGGGCCGATGGGGATAACTTGGAAATGAAACGGTCGGTCGGGCTGGCAGCCGGCTGGGGGTTGACTCGCACCATTGCTCTTAGGGACCGGACTGTCTCAGAAGCGAAATATCATCAGCGCCTACTAATGCGATAAAAACCATCGGTGCTCAGCTGCTAGGAAGAGCAGGGCTTTGGTGTTTGAAAGCAGGGTACCCAAAACCAGAGGCAGACCAAATTGTGAAGCTGAGAACGAGCACAGCTCACTGCACCCAGTGCTCCCTGTTCCTAAAGCCCTGGAAAGATTTCCATGGCAGAATTGCATCGCACCACCCGCGTTCGGAGGGAGAGYGTCCGGGGTGCGCGGCGTGTGTGTCACTGCCGTGCCAGGCTGCTTTCCACGCAGCTGGCTTGAAATTTTTGTAAAACCGCACGTTCCRTGTGGTTTTGATGTTTTAGCTAAAAGCATTTGACTGGCTTGGGGGGTAAGTGTTTGGGGCTGGGGATGAAAATTCAGGGTGACGGCTGAATTGGGGAAGATGCTGAGGGGGCAAGTGCCTTGACCTCCCAGYTCAGTCCTTGCTGCTTTTGGGGGCAGATCCTGGGAGATGCCAGCCTGATGCTCAGGGCTTCAATAGCCTGATGCACAATACCCAGCCAGCGTTGCATAAATGCTGTATGGAAATAAGTGGAGTTACCCCAGCAGAAAGCGAGTGAGCAGGATGCTTTGTCCCCTCTGCGCTTCGCCAGCCTGGCTACGACTTCAAGGGAGCAAAGATCTTGTCGAGCTCTGGTGTTCATGGTGCCCCATGACTCTGCTGATTCCTGGCTATAGAAGTTAAAAGCCTGGAGGAAACAGTCTCCTCCAACGTCCTGCGCAGGCTGATTCAGAGTGGGGGGGACGGGAAACGCAGGCTTGCTGTCAGGCTGCTCCCTCCACAGCTGCTGCAGCAGCRAGCAATACTTCAAAGCCCTAACTCTTGCTTGGTTTGCACGTGTCTGCTGGGACAGGCTGTCCTCCCAGCAAAAGCTCTGCTGCTTGAGATGATGCTGGGATGGAGGGTGGGCATGGTACAGACCCTGAGCCTGAAAGCACCCAGCCGGCCCCAAATAGGACCACGTAGACTCTTTTTTTCGGTGTAGAAATGCTCTGTGCRCGGGGTCTGGTGTCTCGCGAGCTCGGCACGGTAGCCCTGGTTAGCAGACCCTCAGGCTGCAGGGGCCATGCAGGCACCGGTCCCTCGCCCCAGGCTAACCCTGCCTTTTGCAGCTCCCATTTTTAYGGGCAGCGAGGCCTGAGAGCAGCTCGTTAGCTTCCCTGTTTGCTCAGTTTATATTTGCTGGTTTTTCCCTCCCTATAAAACAAGAATGCACAAACACAGGCTCGTGCTAAGGGAGCGGGTTAGGGGGCTGGAGGGGAATGACCTTCGCAGGGAGGCTTTACCACCTCTGCTGCAGAGAGCAAACCTTTCCCTGCCCTTGCCAGCTCAGCGTGGGGCCCCCCCATCATAGGAAAGGGGCATTGCATGGGGTCYCAGCAAGCAGGGGGCCAAGCTGGGGAGCAGAGAGCTCTTCCCCTGGGTTTTGCCCTCCTTGCACACCAAAGGCACTGTGTCTGGGTTATCCGCCTCTCCAGACAGGTTGTTGTTTTTGAGATAAATCTCAGAAGCCCTTTAGGAGAAGGATTTGCTCCATCTATGTTTCAGAGATGGGGAAATTGAGGTGTGAGGCAGAGACGGGATGCCCTCGCTGTCCCTTAAGGCACAGGGAGGAGGAGAGAAGAGTTTATCCTATGCCCTTAATGTCCCTGAGCCCTTCCCACTTTGTCTGTGATGCTCTGCCTTCCTGGCCGGAGATGACAGCTCTGGGGCGCAGGACTCCACTCTCTTATCTGCCTGCCCCATCTGGTTCCCCCCGTGCCAGCTCCAGATCAAACACAAGGAAGCCAAGGGTCCGGGCTATCGCCGCTCTCCTGGRAAGCAGATAGCAAACCGTGTCTCTGCCAACGTTCTCAGCTCAAAAGGCAGCAGATCTGGTGGGGAGGAAGGATTTTGCTTCCTGGGGGACAGCGCCCCCCCCCGCCCCATCCTCTCCCCCTCTTCCAGATGGGCAGGTGCTCCCCATCCCTGTTGACTTCAGGTTTGGGGTATCCCACAGGTAGGATGTCTCTAATAAGCTGAGCAATAGAAGCTCTGGTAAAGGTAACTCACAGGTAAACCCCCACACACACCCCCAGACTGGCACTTGGCTGCCAGAAAATGGTGAAACAAGTCCCAGGAGCCCTTGCAAAGAGCAGCTGCCTCCTCCAAGAGCAACACACGGGAGGTTTCTCAATGGGACCCACTGCCGCCCGCATCTGTCTCCATCCCACGGCGGTGGTCCTCGTGTGGCAAAGCAGTAAGGACGCAGATGTTGGATATTAAATGCCAGCAGCCGTGCTCAGCTGTTCTCCCAGGCTTTGGCCCTGGTAGGAATTAAAGCCCAGCCTTTAAGAGCCCTACCAAGCACATTCCCATCCCCATATAACTGCTCATGTATCCCTATAACCCGCTTTACAGCAAAACACCTTTTGGGCAGTCAGCAGGGAAGGGAAGTTTTCCCCTGATCAACGCTCCCATAATAATTTCTGGCTCGATTAATACATTTTACCTCTCCCTTTCTCATCGGGACCCATCTGAAAGCCAAGCTCTGATTTTACCCTTGCGGGAACCTCAGGTTTTTGCCTGTTTCCAAGGACTGCGTTAAAATGTAAGGCCTTAATGAGAATGATATGGCCAAAGCTAAGAAATGCAGCCTCRCTGCTTTGTTCCCTGAATGATTTTCATCCCAGCTGATGGTATCAGATTGGCGGGTGGTGTGTTTTTCTGTTTTATGAATGAATGTAATCCTTTTGCAGAAAGGGAGGTGTCAGCTTGGATGCTTTGGTCCTCAGATTTTAGCAATCATTAATAATGCCTGCAGTGCTTTCTGTAAGTGCGAGCCAAAGGTTTGGGATGTAATGGCTTCCTAGTGGAAAAAGGGAGTTTCCTCCAAATCAAAAGACTTTGCAAAAATGACACCTTGTTTCTGATATTTTCTTTTCAGTTTATTTCCAACGCTTTGTTTTGCTCTTGTTAAAAAAACCTGCCAGTGTAAAGTATTGTTGCAGGTCATTTGCCTGGTTTTAGGTGAGATTTTATATTCAGATCCATATTCATAATGGAGATGCCTACTTTTAACAAATGAATAGATACCAAAAGGAAATATTTCTGCCTAGTTAACAGGGAACAACTGGATGCTGCCCAAATGGGGAACCGCAGCTACTTGTAACTGAAACAGAGGATGCTGTGAAGTCCCATTAGAGCCAGGCTGTGCCCAAATCARGCAAGCACCCCCAGAGATTTGCTGTGTCCCCCTCGGTACCCCAAGCCTGTGAAGTGCAGGAGATGGGGGTACCCGGGGAGGGCACACGAGCGGCTCAAAAGGAGGAGCCGGATTCTGCATCGTGCCCACGGGAGCGACGCTCCTGTCCGTGAACTCGCTGCAGCTGCTTGTCTCTACCTTGTGATGAATCCCAGATGATTTCTCAGCCTGAGCTGTACAGTCACTCGTGTTAGATTATAAACTGGAACTTTTACAGGCTGTATGTGGGGTTTGTGGCTTCCTTTCCCTCTCTCCGTCTCCAAAGTCCATGATTCTTAATAAATCATCCTCTAGCCTGAGCCGAGTCTTGCTGTTTTAAGTTTAACTAGCTTATTTTTTTGCTGATGGACCAGACTTTGAATTCTTCCCAAGATCACGGGTTGGGGCCAGTAATATCACGAAGGAGAGACTGTTAATCATGATATATCACATGCCAATGGGAACAGCGTTGAGCGCTCACTGCGAGCAGCGCGTTTCCCTTATATCAGCATTTACAGGCAGAGCACTTGTATCTCRCAGAGTTGGTGGGAGGGAAGAGTAAGGGCTCCCACCAGATATAAATTAGGTTTATTATCGGAGCCAACTCAACAGAATCGCAGGGCAGAGCTCTAAGGGGAAAGTGGACACCAATGGCAGGAAAATGTTGTAGTACGCACCTATTTCTTACACTGTATCAGTGCAAACATCTTCTTAAGGCTTTGATCCTGACTTCACTCCAAATTTCTACTCTTGCACCGTCTTCCAGCCAAAGAGACCCAAATCCCCCCAAGGCTGGGGGGACTGAAGGGTGAACCAAAGCATAGAGAGAACCTGCTACACCCTCTTGTTTCTCTTATTCTTCTTTGCCACCACCCTGTCAGCACATAAATTTCTTTTCCTTGACAGCTCCAGGCAAACATGGTACATTCTCTGATCCATCATGGTCTGATCCTTGTTCTCCCAGCCACGGGCTGAGCTCCCCTCCCAGTATTACTGTTGACTTTGGCCAACTGCTCCCATGGCTGTGCTGCTCTGTGGACGTGTCTGCTGAACCCTCCTTCTCCTCAGAGTCCAGACCCRCTCCCATCGCTTCCCATAGAGACAGAGGTCTCAAAGTTGTGTTCCTGTAGGATTAACCCCACAAAGACCAAGGCAGCRCACAGCATAGGTCACCCTTATCAGCAGAGGGACCAACCCAGCTCTAGGTAGAGCAGCTCTCTGGGGGGTTTGCACCCAGCTGGCTTTACTGGTATGAGGTGGGAGGTGGAGTCCTCCTCCTTGAGGCATGTCATGTGCTAACAGCCTATGGAAAAATGGATTTATCAAGATTAAAAGTAGTCCTGATGAGAGCAGCAGGGAGGGCCGGTCAGGAGCCATGAGACATGTGTGTGGGGTTGTGCTTACCAGCCCCGCTCTCCCTCTGCTAATGCCTGGTACCRGGCAGCCCAGCCCCTTCCACCCCGACCTGCCTTTGGGCTGGCTGTGAACCCCAGGCCTGACTCATCCTCCCAGCTTAGCCAAAAAAAACCTATCCCTTCAGYCCCAGCATCCCCCAGAGAAGCCCCTCGGTGCTGGATGGTGATGGCACATCTTTTATCTCGCTTGGCCCAGCAGGCCACAAATTCCTGCTCCTTTGCGATGGGGATGGGTGAGGGAGGGAGCGTCTTGCTGGGTGCCCCTCTGCTCAGGAGGCAGCTCCCTGTGTCACACGGATCAGCYGGTTTGTTGCGGTGGAAATTTTTTGCTGCTCACCCAGCTGGGGTCTGGAGATCAGCCAGGGTCCATCCGTGCCTCTGTGGGAAGGCAAGATGGGAAGACACGGTGAAGGCGCGCTCAGGGCTTTGCTGTCTTCATGGGAATTTGCCTCGCTTTCCCTTTCCTTTTTTTGCCTTTTGGGGGATATTTTAAASTACAAGGATGCCATTTTTGGCTTTCTACAGTTCAGAAAGGTCAACGGCTGTGAGCTGATGGCGTCTGTCCTGTCCTTGCTGCCTTCTTGCCGAAGCTACCAGCACGTGCAGCACCAACGCCTTCCCCTCGGCGACTTTTGCAGGAGAAGATCAGGCTGGCAAAGGCYGGGACCACCTCAGAGGTGGGCTGTGCTGCTCCCCAATGAATCACGTTGGCAGGGATGCTGGCAGCATCCTCTGTGGCTCAGTGGGATTTTCAGGGCTGATCCGGCTTGGTGAGCGCTGGCTTCCCTCCCACCTTGCCTCGCTGCAGCCATTGCTTCGCGTTTGAACTCCCAGGGTGAATCCCTCGAAGAGGGGGAGAGCTTCATCATGCGTCTGCTGATGGATGGATGCATGTTTACCTTGGCCTTTCCCGGTTCGTGGCTGTGGATAGTTATCTGAGTGATGAATTCATCTGCCCAGGGACCCCTGAATCGTGGGGGCAGAGGGGAAGCATCTATTATAGCGGCTTGGCACAAGGGAGAAGGAATAACAGACGAGACGGGCGGTGGTTGCACATCAAAGCCGGGCCTCCGCTTTCCTAGCCTATCTCCTAGATTTCATCTGGCCATGGCGAAACTGCAGGCGCAAGCGAGCGGTCTTGCGCGTTAGAGGCTCGTGTCTGTGGGGAGAGAAGGGAATTTCTTAATTCTAGCTATGCTGGGCATGTTACTTTCTTCCTCGCCTACCCTGCCAGGGATGATTTTTTCATGGGGTGGAGAGCCCCGCTGCAATCGCTGGACATGCTTTGGGTCCGGGCCACTGCGTTGCAACTTGAATCACATGCAATGCCCAGGCGTGAGCATCCCCGGCTCCATCCAGCCGTGGTGCCGGGCTAGGGCTGCTCCACATCTCACGCGGAGCCAGCAGCTCCCAGCTCGCGCACTGTGCGGCTGCTGCTGCTGAGTTTGCAGATTCCAGCAGCGGGGAGAGGGGAAGAGCTGAGACCTGAGGCCTCATCCGTGGCACCTCCTCGTGCTTGTGCGTGYGTCGGTGTGGGGTAGTCTCGGGGACTTGCACAGATCCGACAGCGGGGCAGGATGGAGGGCTGCATGCAAGAAGCTGTAAAACCCCCATGCGAAAGTCTCCTTCCTGCGAGGGTCCTTTGCAATGGACGTCAGGAGGTTAGCCTGGACTCCGGGTCCTTCTTCCCCTAAACCACGTAGGATACGCTGCCCTCTCGGGGCTGCAAGCCCTTTCGCAGGATCAAGTGACCCAGCACAAACCAGGAGGTTCACAGAGGGGGACCGTGGGCTTTACATCCAGCTACGAGGGTCTGTAAGGCACCAGCAGCTCAGAGGACGCGTAGGCAGTAATCTCTCTGGCAGCTGAAACCCAAATCCCCCTTAGCAACAGCAGGAGGGGTTTGGGATGGCTTTGGTTCAGAAAATAGATATCATGGTCTCTGATGGAAAGCTAGGTGGAACGAGACCAGGACAGGGATGCAGGGCCAAGCACTCATGGGTGGTTAGGTCCCAAAAATGCAGGTAGATATGTAGAGCCATCTGCAAAGAGATCTGGACCCCTATTTCTGGTTGAGTGCTATATTGCCCTGAAAAGAAGCCCCTTTTTTGTATCTAAAGCCAAGGAACCCAAAACTATACCAGCATCCCAAGTGGTCTGACAGAGGAAAGGTGTGGGGAAACAGCCTTTGCCTTGGTTTCTCCTGAGCTGCGTGTCCCCAGGGCAGGTTGTGTGACAGCCAGGGCTGTCAGAGAAAGCAAACCCCTCCATCGCCTCGCCTCGTCCCTTTGCACCGACAAATCGTAGGGCTGCCGTCGGAAAGGTCAGCAGATCCATCTGGACCTTCTGGAGGTCATCTGGGTGGCACGGCGGTAGGAAAAAAAAGCTAAAAAAGGAGTCGCGTTTCTTCTTCCCCACATCCTCAAAGCTTTCAAAGCGTTCTCCACGAAAGGGGACCTTTTGCCAGCATTGTGCAATGCTGGCTCACGTTTTCCTTGAACTTTAGTCCTCCTTTAATCTATGCCACRGTAACCTTCAGGGAAAAGAATGTTGCTGATTCCTGATTTAAGCTGCTATCAAAACCTTTCAGCTCCATCCCAGGCCGTTGTTCTGTGTCCTGTCACCAGCGTTGTCCCCAGGGCAAGGGCAGCTGTGGACGTGGATCAGCGAGTGGTCCTCCGTCAGAGCCAACGCTCCCATCTCCRTCCCTGCAGGCTGCCAGCAAAGCGATCTTGCAGATGGGTTGTAAAATTAGCATTGTCCCCATCGCTTATAATCCCACAAAAAGCCACACCGAGCTTTCAGATATTTGTTTGTTTGCTTGTTTTGGCAAGAGGAAAAAGGGCCAAATTTAAGTTTGGGTAAACGTATCCTGCATCCTTCATCTTGCATTACGGCTCCGACTGGAAAAGCTGTTCCCCGCTTCCTTCCCTTATCAGTTAATTAGGTGGTTAATGCGGGAAAGGCAGTTGGACAGCAAAAGGCACAGACCACATGTTAAGCATTATTGCTGCATTTTATTAATAGCCTAACTCTTGGGCAATGTTTCTGGGCAATGCCGGATCCGGGAATCGTGGTTTTGGGGAGCATGAGTTTGCTCGCCCGGCTCTTTTGGGGCGGGGGGTGTGAGGTCTGCTTTTGGGGGGCTCTCCCTGCCAGCACCTGGGCACCCATTTCTCCCAGTTGATGGTATTTTGGCCAGCGACTCCGTTCCCACAGGGTGTTGAGTTGAAGGACAGCATAAGCCCACAGGCACCGGAGCAGGTGGGGGTGGAAACTTTCCATCTTTTTGGAGAATCGGGAGCGGGAGGGGAGAAAGCAGAGGGTGTTCACGCAGGCAAAGGGGGGGATGCGCATGTGTCATCCAGATTACAGCCATCCAGACCCCCCCACTTCTTTTCAGGAAAGCCCGTCTCTCACCCCAGCCTTCCCAGGCCCCTTTTCGTTGGAAATTACAAGATGCATGAAATAATCTCAGCTGGCTCTTTCCTGGAAGAAGCCTTTACTGTCCCACACTCTCACTGCCCTTCCCCACCCCAGAGCACTTCTTCCAGGGACACCGGCTCTTCCAAGACCTCTCAAGATCATCTGTTTTACACGAGGCCTGTCGCCTGCAGCCCAGCATCCATCTCGGCTGGAGCCGGATGGTTTTTAGCAGCAGGGGATGCGATAGCGGGCATTGGGACTGGGGTCTGGTTGGGGTTTTTTTTTTCTCTCCTTAGTTTTTGGTGGTGGTTTGTTTTTTTTCTCTCAGATCCAGATTTATTAACGCCACAGGGTCAAGCCATCTCCGTGTGCTCGTGGGCGGCGGTAAAGCTGTATTTGCATTCAAGTTGAAGGGCTTGGAAGGGGACAAGGAAGATAAGTGCTGTGTTAAGGACCTTAATTGAACTGCCAGGACAGTTCTGGGTGTGGATACAGGATCCCTACTCTGAGAGCATCCTTGAGGGGGTAAAGCATTTCCTGCCCTGTCTCCAAAGCTTGGAGACAAAACCACAATTTTTAAGCTTCTTTAAGGCGTCTGCAGATGAGGCAAAGTCATCTAAGTGAGGCAAAACTATCTAAATTATGGAAAGGCCCTTCCCAAACTTGCCCTCAGTTGGAGAAATCCTGATTCGTATCGCTGGTCTTGAATCCTACAGGTGCCCTTGAAGAAACTGGAGGAGAAATGTGATCCAATCAATCTATAAGGACTAGGTTTTGGTGGATTTACTTATTCAAATTCTGTATTTGTATGTAACATGTTAAATTGGGGTGTCCATGTTCTGCAGACTTGACCGGAAAAGTGGGAATTCAGCCTGGAGGAAAGCATCAACACAAATAAAAGCAGAAAATAGAAGACTCCTACAACCCCCACTCTGTATGTCTGAATCAACGCGTGCATCCCCTTCCTCCCCGACCCAGGAGCGACCACACTGCATCTCTTGTCTGCACGGCCATCCTCCCCGGGGCAGGACACCCACCGGAGCGTGGTACCACCGTCTTGCCCAAGGCCAGGGATGGCCATTGTGGTCCAGACAATGGTCACGGAGCATGAATGGAAAATGATCTCCTGTGTTGGGCTGACAACCGGCTCTCTGTTCCCAGGGCAAGTTCTGGGCTCCTGGGTGAAGGGAGCGCTCCCACCCCAGGCAATCCCCACTTTGATCTTCCTGCTGGCTGCATTACTTTTTCTTACTGCTCTTAAATAATTCAGTACATTAAAGAAAAAAAAAAAAGAGGAGAGGGAAAATATTCTTCTACAGCCTTATTTACTGGTTGCTCTTCAGGAGTCCCCCACAAAGCCTGCTTATAAGAGCACAGCAAGGAAATAGAGAGGAGGGAAAGCCCTCTGGTATACCGAGGCTGTCGGGCAATGCTCGTGCAAGACTCATGTTTACCTGAAACCATCTCAGCTACCTCTTACAGTGGCAAGAGCACAAATTCACTGTGAATGTGTAGGACACGGTGGGTTTTAGCACTTTCACGTGCCACCTTTTGCATGTTGTCAAGAGGCAGGGTATTGGTTGGGGAATACACGTGTATTGGGGACTAGATGTGATTATGGGAGTTCAGGATGAGGTTTTTTCCTAGCTGATGCTGTCCCAAGATCGTTATAGACTCTCCCCTCCTTACCCAGCCTGCAAACCCCGTATCTGCCTGCCTCTGCATTGCATCCCGTGGTGGCGCAGAGCAGGGAACAACCGTGGGAGAGGAGCTGTAAAGAAAATAATCTGGCCTGTTTCTCTGCAGAAGTGCCAGGAGGAAGGGGCTGGGATGAAGGAGATCCGAGTCSTCTTCCACCCGCCCCCTCCGTGGGTCTCACGTGGTTCGCTGGCCACGTTATTCCAGTTTGCACACTGGTGTGGTCTGGCTGACTAGATCAGGGGGCAGAGGGGGTTTGGGGAAAGTGGTGGAAAGACAGGATTTTTGCATGACAAAATATGTGAATTGCCAGACCCCTTTTCTCAGTTTTTCTAATTTTTTTTTTTAAAAGCACTCTGGAGGAATGTCCAAACACAGAAAACTTTAGCCCAAAAGGAATTTTATCCAAAGAATTTATGAGCAACTTAAAAAGAGAAGGCAGTGAGAAGAAACTGAAAGCCAGATGTAACTACAGCTTTAGATGGCTTTTAGTTTAGTTTCAAATTTTGTAGGGGCTCTAACTGGGAACCGTCAGATTTCTGCAGTGTCTGTAATCGGGTATTGAGGCAACTGTGAACTTTTGATCACTTATTTCCTGGTCTTCTGCCCGTCTCCAAAAGGGAGTATCTGACCGTCTCATTAAACTCTTGCTTTTAGATGCTGGTATGAGGAAGAGAGCAGCAGGAATCGGCAGAAATGCTGTGAAATCCTGGACGCGGGAGCTGCGAAACACCCCAAGCAAGCGCAGAAACCCGCTCCTCTTGAAGTCACATCCTGGGGGCTTGGCTCCAGAGAAAAAAAAAATTCAAAAGAAACAGGTAAGCAATGTCTCACGTGTTATACTTCAATACGTACTCGTACTCTGGCATGAACTGATCTGGAAACACAAGCAAACCTTTGTTTTGCTAGGGAGGAGAACATCAAGATAGCTATGGGAGGAAAGGTGTAATGCTCACAGAGGGGGCAAGTGGCTTTTGAGGAGGAGGGCAAAGCAGAAAACCACCCACTAGTAACTGGAGTGAGGTCCTGCAACACAAGCAAGCTGTCAAGTGCTCCTTTGGGGAGGACATCCTTGGCTAAACCTCTGTCAACCAGGATGGGGGTAAGGGATGAGGCTGAGAGATGCTCAAGGCACAGGATTTCCCCTTTGCAAAGAAGGGCTCAGATCTTAAACTGGTACCTTTTCTGGGGGTCGATCCCCGTGGCTGCTGGAGAAATGGCTAACAGTGCTACAGTGGGGTGCAAGGAGTAGATAGCAAACCTAGACTCAACCAGGGTAGAGGAGACTTGCACAGCTTCCCTGTGAAATGATAAGGGATAATTAGGACAGGGCAAGACATTAGCACCTCCTTGCCTTAGCATCCTCTGCTGCCCCTTCTCCTTTGCTCTGAAGAAGAATGTGACACCTTGGCAGCATCCCTGGCTAACGTGAGGGTGTTGGTGCACAAGTTGGGGGGAGCAGCCTCCTCCTCTCTCCCCTGCCCTGTACCCCAAGCAGCACCAGGGCTTGGTGCTCTCCAGTGTGTCTAACTTTGCTCTGTGTTTTGCCAGAGACTGTTATTAAGAAATAAGGCTCTGCCTTTTTATCATTCCTCTGAGCGTCTGTCTGATGTCATTCTGTCTGGCAACCGAGCGATCAAAAGAAGCTCCCCTGGGAGAAATTTCTCAAACAAACAGCCAGTGAGAAAAAAATAATACCCCATTAAATATAATAAAATGCAAAACCCACAGCGTCTCCCTGATAAATGAACAGGCAGTGTAACCTAGACTCCAAACACAGAAACTTGCCTCCTGCCATTCGCCCAGAGCAGGAATGTAGCGTGCCCTGCGTTTACCTGGATGATTATCCTTAACTGAAGCTATTTCACAGTCTTGAGATCACGAGGCTCRAGTCCAGGATCTCGCAGCGCACACATTTTGGGCCAGCAACACCCGCTACCATCACTCCCACCTGTGCAGAGCCTTCGTGCGTCACACCGGCACACTGGGACCTGCAGATCAAGCAGGTTTAGCTCTTAATGTTTTTAAGCAGATTGGGGTTTTTTTGCCCTTGTGTAAGGAATATGCATGCCTGCAAAGCAAATTCTGGCTCTGCTCCTCCATATTCATTACTTCTTGCAGGTTGCAGGGGTGACAAACACCCTGTTGCCAAACCCTGCGAGCCCCTGGGATGTGTGTAGGCTTCTAGTTTTGGCAGCTCTGATTTCTCTTCGATTTGTGCAGCGCTGGCAGAGTCCTAAGAGACCTGCTCACCGAAATGGGTAAGACCGAAGGAATTTAATGCAACTTGATGCAAAGCTTCATCCCCCCACTGCCCCAGATTGGGGAAAGTGTCCCCTAAATGCTGAAACACTTCACGGCCACGTTTTCAAAAGGAAAACGACCAAACCGTGCCTTGACTCTGGATTTGGAAAACAAAGATAGGAGGAATGGTTTTTAATCTGTCAGAGCAGAGCATTTGAAGAGGAGCTGTCGTGGAAGGGAGCGTATGCGCTGATGAAAAGCCGCCCATTTGAGCCGGATCCCAGCTGAATTATCTTGGATCCATCACTCACACATCTGTAGCTGTGATCCTCCTTTCCAAGCTGCTTCTCCTCGGGGCACTTTGCAGAGGTCATTCCTCTTTGCAAGCCTCATTCCCTCTTGCCTTGCAAATCTCTCTGCCATTTTCTTCCCTCCTACTGGGAGGTTTCGGGGTCTTCAGCAGAGCTTCTCTCCTCCTTTTCCCCAACAAAACCGCCTGCTCTTTGCTCAGCTTTGCTGGGAAACTTCCCACGAGCAGCTCTGCCCATCGGCAGCTGTAAAAACCAGGTCCATTTTCATCGTAGGGGCCCGAAGCGGTGAGCAGAGCTCACTCTTGCTGACAGCCTGAGGCTGGGGAGAGCATCCCGCAGCCCCGAAATGAGGCGTCGGTGGTTTCTTTGCGGTTTCGCAGGATCACCGCTGCAAGGCTGAGACGAAATCCAGCGCAGAAGCTTCCCAGACAGCAGCTCCAGCAAAGCTGGGAGGGGGCRACAAGAAGTACCTCCAGCTCAGCAAGCGTTGGCAAAATATGGCAGGATTGTACCAAAAGCACCCCTGCTGCCTGCAGGATCTCAACCCTGGTCCAGGGCTGCCACGCTGGGGCTGGGGTCTCGTGGGTTAGGGTAGTGCCAGGGGTTGCAGCAATCGCAGGGCACACATACACTGTTTCTATTTTTTCTCAGGGTGGGAAAACCTTTGGAAATTCCTGGGAAATTTCTCTTTTTTCCTGCTGCTTGAGGCCAGTTTCCTTCCTTGCAGATTGCAGGGTCCCAGGCAGTACAAACAGCAACTTGCCAGCCAAAACTAACTATCGCTCCGGGTCTTTCAGCCATTTCACCGGTGGGGTCACTGCTTCACACCTTCCCAAGGCAGCACCGTGAGTCCCCTGCCACCAGCTATTTCCTTTGCAGTGAGAGGGGAAACTGAGGCACAGACCTGGCCTTTTTCTTTGAAGAAGGAGACCTTCTCCAGACCTCTGCACAATCTGAAGAGATGGGGCAAATACCCCCATGTGCCAGACAGGGATTTTGCTGCACTTACGTGGCCAGGGTCAGGGCAGAAGTGAGACTGGCTGCAATCAGAGCGATGAAGAGGTAAATTTAGTTCAAGCTAAACTAGTCCATGCATTATATGTTCACTGTGGGAACAGAGGGGTGTGGATAAATGACAATTTTGGCACACTTCTGCTCCACTTCTAGTTGCTTGTCACTGCCTCAGTTTCCCCTTGAAGAGAGATTTTGTCTGTCTCCTCCTCCGCTGTGAGATCCTACACAAATCTCTATTTCCAGCCSTCTTAGGTGTGACCCTCACCCCCAAGCCCCCCGGTCTTTTTGGGTCTCTCTTAAAAGGGCTGGTATCTCTCACACTTGGCTGGGGAAGCTGCAAGGTTTTTCAATCATCTGCTAATGATAGGAAAGCAACTTTTATTCTCTCTCTCTCCCCCGGTCTTGGCAGGAAAGGTGGAATGTGGATCGCGAGAGGAGCAACCACCTTTCAGGCCAACAGCTGCTTTGGGGGATGGGTTAGATAAATGTGCAGGATTTCCAATCAGCCCTACACATCCCGACCAGAAGACTTCACCGGAGCACGGGTGCGGGGGAATGGCTGACTGTGATAATGCYGTATTCATCTCGGGTGATCCCAGCTCGCGAATCCACCGCAAAGGCACCGCTTGGCAGCTTAGGATGCRAAAGGAGATGGCAGAGATAAAACCAGGTCAGCTTGCTTTGGAAAGAGCTGAAACACAGAGGGATCTCCTCCAAGACATCTTTTGCTGCTTTTGGATGCTAGGGCTGTCCCCGCGGGAGGAACCAACCCAGCTTCGAAGCGCTTGCGTGCTAAGCGAGACCGAGGTGTGTTTTTTTCCCCCCATGGCTTGCAAGGGGGGAGCGGAGGTACGGCAGGGCTGCAGCCCCAGCTCTCGCGTGGGGAGGACGCGACAGGCTCAGGAATGAAACCTTCCGGGTGCTTTCCCATCAACCTGTTGCTGTTATCCACTTGGCCGGCCACCCGCTTTCCATGGTGGCGATGGGCTGCCGGGGCAGCGGAGGGGCCACCCCAATGCATTCATCAAAAGGAGATGCAACCCGGGAAGGAGGATTCGCAGCCGTCAGCTCGCCGTGGGCAGGCTGGAGAAGAGCCATGTCCCTGGACAGACGGACGGACTCTGCTCCCCRCCTGGCAGCGCAGGACCATCTCCAAATGACTTTCCACCCACGAGCCGTGTCACCAAAGAACCTCTGCCACCGTCGCGGTGTGCGACGAGGTGTTACCGCTTAGTGGGTGGACAACCTCACACATCGAGAGGAGATCTTGTGGGAAGTTTGGATTTCTTCTTCTTCTCCTTCTCTCCTCTCCCCTCCAGCCACCCCCTCCCCGCTTCCCACCCACCCGTCCAACTTCATGTGCAGTGGGAAAGGAAACAGCCCTGGGGAAACACGCTGGTCTGAATTTCCATCTGGGCACAGTATAACACAGCCCCGGGAATGGCCAGGCACGCTATGATCTTCCACTCTCCAAAATCAAAGCAAGGCAAAAGCTGTCTCTCCTTTTTCCCTCTTGCCAAGGGCTAGAAATCCCATCAAGATCCAAAGCGTATCATTCCAGTGGGAGATTTATACTGGGGGAAGGGGCAGAATTGGTTATTTGATGATTGGGTTGGGGTTTTTTTTTTAAAAGTCCTTAATATCTCCCTTCCCTCTTTCACTGTACAGCACAAATCCCCTTTCCAACACATGCACAAGAGCAGAGCTGAACCGTTTGCACAGAAAACAGGTGATAAATCACGGGGCAATTGATTCAAACCATTCCAGGGAATGGGAAACACATGGACGGTCTTTCTAATTAACTGTTTGATATGGCTGCGGTGAGTTTGGGTGTAGTTTCCAATGTTTTGCATTTGGCTTGTCTCAGCCCTCTCCATGGTAACTGCAGTTTACCGGAAAGTGAGAAAATCCTGCGTTCGAGAGAGCTAAAGTGACTCGGTACAGTTCAGCTCAACCACAATAAAAAAGMAAAAAAAAAAAAAAAAAAAAGTAAATACGGTGTTTCCTCTGTGGGAACGTTCCCTTCTCTTTCTCTTTCCAGCTGGAAAAACAAAACAAAATAAAAGGTCTTTCTGCTTTATCTGTAAATCTCCGCTTTCTGGTGGGTTACAGAGCGCTCGGACCCGTTGCCCTCCGAGAGACACGCTGAGGTTTGCGGGTCAGGGCAAAGTCCCTCTGCCAGCTCTCCCAGCCATACATAAATGCTGACCGAGGTACCCAAACCCCCCGTCTATCACCTCTTCTCAGTCAAACTGCCCACCAAAAAACCCAAGAAGTGTCAGGCTGCGAATGTGCCGAGACCCCTTTCCACCCATACTGCTCAACACATCAATCTGTGCGTCTCACGCAAGACACATCTACGGGTTTCTTTTTATTCACAGAGTGGCATCTTGCACCGAGGTGTCAGCACCTGGGTCTGGGGTTGGATGGAGGGGCCTCAAGGTAGACATTGGACACGTTTAGCTCTGATTTATGCTGTCAAAGTAACCAAGCCTTTTAATTCATGGTTAATTCACAGCGATTCTTCAACTCAAGAAGCTCTGTTAAGGACGCAAAATGCTCCAAGAGGCGGTTGCGTGTTTTGGAAGAGGAGCAAGCCCAGCCTTGCAGGACGTGCAGAGACATTAAACCTGCGTGCTTCTCCCATGGGAGACGGGAGCTGAGCAGGTACCCATGGGACAAACCCCGGGAGGCATCGGACCACCTGGAAAGGGAGCTGCTTTGGTGATGCCCGCAGCACCAAAATCAGGACAGAGCTGAGCTGGAGGAGTTAGAGGTGACACAGGGCACAAGGACTGGGTGCTGCGATAGCTGCCAAAAGGGGTTTGCAAGTAATAGGAGGACAGGGAAGGGTGGGCTGGGGAGGACAGAGATCTGCCAGGGCCACCTGAGTCACTCTGGACTGGGTTAGCAAGATGCCCTGGGGACACTCACCCCAAACCTATTCAAGCCCAGCATGTCCTGCCGACATCTCTAGAGTAGCCAGCGCATTAAAAAGTAATTTAAAAAGGAATAAAGGTTTAATCCATCTGTGTTTGAAAACAGTCTTTTCCCATATCCTGCTTTTGGCACGTCCTCCCGGCTGGGGCATTGCACCTCGCTCCGTAACACGGGCACAGATGCTGCGGCTGGGGAGGGGAGCGCGATGCAGGCACCGAGCGGCAAACAAGGTTGGGATGTTAATATTTTATTTTTTATTGGCTTTTTTTTTTCTTCCCCCCCCATTTTACCCTTTCTGCACCATGACTCTCTGGGGCCCCAGTAGAACATCTGGCCAAGCCACTTCTGGTTCCATTTATTGGCAGATAATTTATTTGCGGATCAGCAGGGAAAAGTGACCCAACCGTTTACTGGAGGTATATTGGTTGACCCTTTGGTGGTGCTTGCTTGAACACGGGTTCGTTAGGTGTTTGGGGCCTGATCCAGACCCAAGGAAGTCAAACGCAGATCTCCCCTTTAAGATCCAGGGCTGTTAGATCTTGGTCCAAAAACATTGGGGGAAATTAGTCAAATAAATGCTCTGTGAATATTATTACATATTATTCATTCTCTGGGAATATTTTAAAGTATTATTCACTCCTTGTGCATATTATTAAAGCAGCTCCCACTCGAAGAAGGAAATTAAATTGTAAAAACCAGTGTTTCTCTCTGCCCTTTTATCTTTTATGCTCTTTTTCCCCACCATCGCTTTCTTCCAACCTTTATTTTTGGCAATCTACAAGCTCAGGATAAGGCAGAAGCACCCCAGATCCCAGCGCACGAGCAGTTTAATGCAGGGATGGTCTTCTGGATCCGTGCTTTCACAGCACCTATCGCTGCAAGGGCTTGCCTGTCATCCTCCCTGCTGCTTATTTGTATTGTAGCTGTGAGCTCAACTCATTGCATCTGAAAGGTGTCAACAGGCTAATACTCCCTTGTCAGCAGACTCTTCAAAACTCTCTTAAGGCTTTCCAATGGCCATGGATCCTATTCAAATGCTGTTCCCCATCTTTGGCTAAAATTATCCAGCTTTCAAAAATATAAATGGTTTGTTKTTTTTTTTTCCTTGCACAATCAAAAGCGTGGGCTTATTTTTCTTTGAATCAAAATGAAGAGGCATTTTCCAAGGAGGCATTTTGGAAAAAATAATGAAAATTTTGCAAATTTTGCAGCCAAAAGCAATTGACCCTTTTCCCCAGGGAGGAGTTTCATTTACTTCTGGCATTGCCACGCATACCAGTGGTCAACCCCATCGTACACGTGGCTAATCACAGCGTATAAAACGAAACAGCATTCTTTGCATGGGCTTTTGGGAACAGTCAGAGCCTGTGCTGTACAGGGAATGCTTCACCACTGGGCACGTCAGTGCAGAAACCCCTTCTCACGTGCACAGCACAAATCCTGCCSGTTTTCCAGCACCCGTGGACCGGCAGGACCCGGGAGCCGGCAACTGATGCCGTCTTGATGGCTGAGAAACTTCCCAGCACTTCCAAAACACCCTGAAAGAAGCAATTTCCCCCGTTTCTGGATAGCACCTGGGGACTGATCTTTATTTTTATAGACTCAGCCTGTGTGCCAGCTTCCCGTGCACGTTTTTAGCAGCTTTGTCAAACTGTTAACACCCTGCCCGGCTCTCAGTCACCACCCCACCGGGAACGTGTCCCCAGCGATGGCCAGAGCAGCATCCTTTGCTGAATCAGTGATGGCAACGCTTTTTCCTAACGTGCCCCATGCAGATGGGACTGCGGTGGGGAGACGCCTCTCCTCCCAGGGGCTGTTTGGGGTCTATTAAGGCCCTGTAGAAAGGTACAGATGGATTTGAATCCACCTTGGGTAGCTTTCAACAGAGGGTACGAAGGACTTTGGCTTGTGCCCACGAGATGCTGGAGGACAGCGGGAACTGCCCATCTTTTTGGGCTCACGCATGAGATTTCCTTTCCACCTGCACAGCCCGAGCCTGACATCAGATCTCACGGCTCTGACTCTCACGGAGGGATTTTCAGCTGTAATGAGATCAGCTTTTCCTGCTTATGACCACATCCAAACAATTAAATAAAAAAAAAAATTTAAAAAAAAAAAAGAAATAAATGAAATCCAAGCCAGGAACGAAATCACCACATGCTTTCATAGCTTGGTAGGGCTTTGGGATGGGTTTCAGCCCTTCTGTCCTTTGCCTTTTACTTTTGACCGGGGAGGAGCTGATGGGACAGTGCGATGAAGAGACTGTTTACAGAAACAAACTGTTTCATCAAACATCTACCCTTACTGATGGATATTTGTTTGGAAAGAGAGTGAGCTCTAAATGATAGCGGATGTTGACTTCTGCAGTTTCTTTGAACTCGCTGGCTTAACTGGCTCTTTTAAAGACTTACTCATTTATGGGGAAACAGTTGGGAACTGAAAAAGGAGAACCTCCTCTAGTCTGGAGGGACGACTGGCTGCTGCTTTCCACTCCAGCACTGACTTACTGTGTGACCTTGGTCATGTCGTCTCATCTCCCTTGTCTCCTCCATAAAAGATGGCCTGTGGTGCTCATGGAGATGCTGCCATTTCCAGCCCAGCAGCCCCGTGGAAAGCCAAGGATTAGTATTTTTAAAGACGGTAGCCGCAATGACGTTTTCTTCACAGGCTCTTTCTGCGTTCCTGCATTTCTAAATCCTTAGCCCTTTTAATTTCTTGGGAAAGCATCTGGTTTCCAGCTCTGGGTCTCTCCAATCTGTCATTTTACACAAATATACAAACATCCCTTTTTGGGATGATGGATTAGGGCTGCACTTTGGCTTGGATCACACAGCCCAGACTGGAAGAGGGGCTTTGAAGTCATGAAAATTTCACATTCCTGTACTGCCAGCAGAACGGTGCACAGGAGAGACGTACATCCTGGGAAACACAGACCCTGGCTCATTTACACTGCTCCAGCGTCATCCCGTATAACGTTACACACTCAGTTAATTCACCTGAAGGGCATCGTTACCCTCTGCTTCCTCTGCAATACGAGTTGGATCTCACATGGATTTACACATCCTCTGGAGGACATGCTCCTGGCCTTTGAGGGAACCCTCAGGACTGCCACTGCCATAGACCCCGTGCTTAAATCCCTATGATAATATTACATCCATCCACTCTGCACTCCCAGAGCGGTGCAATGCCAACGTAACGCATGCACAAATTGCCTCCACAGCAGAAAACGCCCTTGCATTCGTTTCCCAGCATCTCCATCCCCGCCATCGCAGGGATTTGTTTCGGACACCCCTTTTGCAGTGACACCGGGGCAGCAGAAGCCTTGCCTGTAGGACCTAGGACACGGGTGAGAACAGCCTGTAGTTTGTCTCCCAAAATGAGTGCGAGGGCTGCCACGCTGGGTCCCAGGACCTTTCGCCTTGCATGTGAGAAGGCTCCGCTTGGAAAAATATTAGCGAGCACTACGATGATTTTCTGCTGATTTACTAGCCGAAGCCGTAAATCAGCACTTGTCAGAGGCTTGAGTTACGTGCCTGTGCCGGAGATTGATGGAGCCAGCTGCCAGGAGGAATTACCAAGCAGCAAACTTGAGTCTGAAATCATTGTTTTAGGCCTCGGAGTGAGCTAAAATATTCAGGTGATTTATACAGGAGGAAACGGCTTTATGTCCTTTTCAACTGGAGTCCTGAATCCTGCCAATAAAGACCTGCAAAATCTCCTGGTTTTAATCTCGCGCTCGGGAAGGGACACCGCCAACTTAATGAATTTAGGCTCTGAGCTCACCAATACGATTAGGTTTATGGGTGAAGTCCTGCCCTCAGTGGGAGATTTTGCCTTACTCTTCTGCCGAGCAACAGTTTACCCAGCACATGCTGCCCATCAGTTCTTCTTATCTCACCTTTTACGTATATTTTAGATACTGCCCACGTATAACACCCACAAAAAGCCTCTGCGATGCCTCGGTGCATGGATGCTGCAGTGATGAGCAAGACCAGATGGAGTGGGGTTGTTTGGCTGTTCAGCAAAGCAGAGCTGGGTCAATTAGGAAAAGAACGTCCCGTGTCGCGTACAAGTAAATAGTGAGTGAATAAATAAGGTGCCAGCAGATGGTGCTCAATAATTTGTAGCATCCTCGCTGGGATGAAGTGGTCCACCCCCAGCAAAAGGCTGTTCAGAAAGAAGATCAAAAAGCATTTGTGGCGCCAAATGTACCGCTGCAAATAGAGCAAGCTGAGGCACAATTTATTACATCGTGCTAACTTAATTTCAAACACATCGCGGCATTAACAAGGGAAGCACCTTTTTGTTGCAGTCGGACACAAGCGCCTTGGACCCTGATCCTGCTGCTTGTTTGCATCCCCGGGGTTTAGTTTGTTCAGGAAACATATGGGGGAGGAAAAATAACATGAAAAAAGACATTGCAATTCAGTTTCAAAAGAATTTCTCGGTGCCCCGGGAAGATAAAACTCCTAATCGTATCATTGGCYTTATCTGCCTTGGATGTTCCACTTCCACGGCTAAACCGCTGCAGTGGTTGCTTTGGTTTTTCTCATGTGCAAATGGAAAAGTATGAAACGCGATGGTTCAGATGAGCAAGTGGCCTCGGAGGCAGGAGTTGAGTGTTTTCCTTTCTTCTCTTTCCGTGGCTTACATGCTGGCACTTTCCTGGACGTCCCTTTGCCTGGGACACCTGCACGCCTGTCCCTGTCCCTGCTCCCTCTTTGCTTCCCGTAACCCGCTCCTTGCACACCTCCTCCCGGATTGCCCCAACGTCACGCAGGAGCCACTTGTGACATTGAATTTCTTCACTGCTCTGGCCTCGAGTGAGCATTTCACAACTCTCAGATGTTGCAGGAAGGGACCGGTGATAACAAATTCTCCTCCTTTAGACCCAGATCTCCTCTGGGGTCCAGGCACAGGGACCAGGTACTGTCTGTGTGGGCACCCAGCCCTCAAAGGATGCTCCAGCCCGCAAAACACCACGAGATAAAAAAATTGTGCAAACAACTTTGAGCAGGAATGCACTTTTTGGACAGGGCTGGTGCCCAGCCTGCCAGGAAAAAACGGCRTTGTCCCGGGGGAGCAGTGTCATTAGCTCATTTCCCATCGGCGCAGGGAGCAGCCGGTTTCGATGCAAGCGAAGTGTTTGCAGCGGTACCTGCCAAGCAGGCGGGGAAGGCGGTGAGATAGGGCGGCGTGGGGCACCCGGGGGGCATCCCGTCCCCCCCGGGTGGAGCAGCATCCCCGGCCAGCAGCGTGGCACAGGCAGCAGGTGCAGGGATGGAAGTAGGAAACTGTTTATAGGGCTTAGGAAAAGCTGAAGTTTCTGGCAGGTTCCTGAGACGTTCAGTTTGGCCCAGAGCTCTCCACTGTATAAATTATGGAATTAGAGTCAAACATGAAACCGGAGCAGTAGGCCAAAGGCAGAGCTGGCAGCTGGCTGGAGGTCGTTTTTTTTCTCCATGCAAGCGTGTCCAAGCCAGGCCATTCAAAGACAGAAAGGTGAGGAAGGGGGAAACAAAAGAAAGGGGAGCCCAGCAAAATGGGGGTGGAAATATAACCCCCAAAGGAAGAGGGATGGAGCAGCAAGGGAGTGGAGAAGTTGATCCAGAGACCGCATAGTGGGAAAGCATCTGCAAAGCAAGGCAGGCCAGGGGATGGGGGAAGCCAACACCTCCCTGGGGACCGTCTCCCAGGTGGGTACCACCAGACCTGGCACCCATCCTAGGTGACACCGGGTGCTGTCCCACTCACTCCCGGGGCCTCGGCTCTGCCGCCACGCAAGCGGGAGGGTGTTTCTCCACCGCTGTCTGATTATTATTGGTTTTGCTCGAGATGCTATTCTGCTTTTCAAGATCGGGACCGTGCACTGGGTTGACCTCCAGCGTTTTACTGCCGTGTGGTTTGGATTAGCTGACTCATTGTTTATGGCGGGGTTTCACGGACGTTTGGTGGGGCCGAGACACACAAAAAAAATCATCCGTGCTGGGCACGGAGGGAGATTTTGTCTGCAAAGCATCGCTGCATTGTGAGATAGGCAGGAAAGCAGGGTTTTCCTGGGAGTCTTAGARAAATCTGTGATTTTTCACAGAGAATTTCTTATGTGCTGCAGGTAGCCCCCAGGACCAAGGGGATATACAGATTTCCAATGTCAGAAACCTTATCTCCATCCTCCCAACTTTTGTTTTCTCTAACCAGTCGTCCAGACGTGCTGGGGATAGAAGTCAGATGTGGTTTGAATAGATGTGAGGAATTCAAGCGGGGAAAATCATACCATGTGGGTGAAGCAGGAATTTGAGAGCAGAGCCGCTCCATACCGACATTGCCTCCTTCTTCTCGTGGTTATCTACTGAAAACCCCATCCTTTAATCTGACTCTCCCTGAGCTCAGCGGTGGGGGATCTGGGGATCTCATCAACCTCAGCAACCGTGGCTTTCTTCTTTTGGAGGCCAAGCAAAGCATCAAGCCGTACTTCTTGCTGGTGCCATCACCCCGCACATGACCAGATGCAATGGGACATGCCAGCTCCCCATGGTTGTGCCCGCAACGACAGATGCTCTCCTGGTGCAATCTCACCCTGCGTCCGGGGACAGTTTCGCTGAACGAGCCCACTCCTCATCTGCCACGAGGATATTTGAGGCTTATTCCTCCCGGAGTATGTGATCTCAGCCRTGGCTAAGGACCGGGGAGGAGGTCAGGTCCACGTCCAGATGTCTGCAGGGTCTGTGGGTGTTTAGATTGCAGATTCCTTCCGGCCCCAACCCCATCCCCGTTAAAACTCACAGGAGGTTTCCGTTGACTTCACCACGCTCCTGGCTTGCAAAAAACCGAAAGATTCAACAAAAGCAGCTGCTGTCACCGATTACCCCAAAACCTGCTGGCACGAGGCTCCTRAATAACCGGGGAGGCTGTCACCCCCGCACGCTGCCATACCCCGTGCAAGGACCTTGCTCTCGCTCCTCTCCTTACATCTGCTCGCGTGCGAACATGCAACAGCAAATCCGAGCATCGCTGGTGAATGAATACTGACATTTAGGGAGTAATTTCGCAAAGCCCAGCCAGCCGCCGAAGTCCACATTGGTGTTTTCCRTGATCGAACCCGATCTGCGGAGACGGGGTGTAGTACGGTCGCAAACCAAGGCTGAGGTTTGGCTTTAGGGTGGGATTTCAGCAGCGATTTCTCCTGGTTCTGGCTGTAAAAARGGGCATCCTTCTGTATTCATTGCCCCGGATGAAAACTTGCTCCATTTACAAGCGGAGAGGTTATTTTTCAGCTCCCAAGCCTGCAGCCTCAGCTGGGAGCTGACGACCACGCAGGGCTCACTCTTGCTCTTTCATCACCGGCACTAACGATCCTGCAAGAGACTTGTAAGGCTTGGGTGTGAGCTGGAAATGGCAGACGTGAACACAACTCCAGGTTTCTAACCTCTCTGYGCTTTGGGCCTGTCTCAGTCCCAAGTTTGGTTTCGACTCGTAACAGAAACAAGGGCAAAGTAGCAAAATTTGGATCAGACCTATATTTGGGCTCTGAACTGCAACGCAGAGCTGTTCCCGGTAATGTGCCTGCCTGCAAACCGGCTACAAGTCCTGGTCCGAAGCAAAGGGCTTGGCAGCACTCCTTGAGTCCTTGAACACCACCTTGTTTCTTCCACCACGTTCATCCCTCCCTGACGGAGCAGCAATGCGAGCTCCGGCTGCCTTGCGCCTCCGCTGCCATTTGCAACCCCGGAGACGGAGCCATTCCTGTGCTAGATGACATCTCCCGTACACCGAGCTCCTTCATTAGGTCTTGCCAGGCTTTGCTATTGAATATTGGTGCTTAGCAGCTCATAAATGTAAGGTGTGCTCAAATTGAAGCAAGATGCATAGTTTTAAAAAGCACAAGTGAAAGCCTCTTGGGTCATCTTTATGTTCTTGACCTCTCTGCCACCGCTCCAAGCTGCTATATGCCGCCTGGCGCTTTTAGCAGACAATATCCCATTGATTGCCCGAGGAGCTCATGCCAAGGGAGAGGGCCGTGCTGACGCTCCGCAGCGTCGCCGGGCCCCGATCCACCCTTGGAAATGCCTCGTACAATGCACAGACTGTGTACGTCGGAGCATCGTAGCACCAATACAATGTCGCTGGAGGCTTGATATCAGCAGCACAAAAAGGATCTTATGGTGGCGGGGTACAGGCATTCCTTTCTCAGGGTGATGAATGTCATTGATTTATTCCTTTTTCTCGCTGGAAACAAAATGCCCTTTAAAAATAAAGCAAAAGAGCTGAACTGGCCGTGCCTTTGGTCTGAATAGTGTTGGTCCCCCCTGGCGTGGCCTTTTCTGGAGGGCACCCTGCCCGTGCCGATAACCCTGGCTCACGCTGGCCCGGGCCCCCGGGGAGAAGGGAATTAGCACTTCATATTTCTAACATGCAAGTCGGGAGCAAGAGCCCGACCGGCCGGCATCCAGGCTGCTGCTGTCCCATGCCGAAATTCCTCCTGCTCTTCGCCAGCAGCCCCGGTTGGGTTTTGTCTGAGCCCTTTTCCCCGGAGAGCTGCCGGCATCGGCATCACCCTCAAATCTCCCTCCTCCCGGGAACTGCTGTTAGCAGGCGGTAAAAGCGAATACGCGGGGTAGGGACCAGGCCTTGTAAAAGGCTGGGTGAAATGCTGAGGAGAGCTCAAATAACAATGTAAACCCTCCTGGCYATGAAACGTGGGCAAGGGCTCCAAGGGGCTGGCTCCATCATCCAGCCCCGTCCTCAGGGTTGTGCAGAGACTTTGTTCTACTCGGCGCTGGGTTGTGGTTTGGTTGCACTATTTTTTTAATCTTTAATACCACATTATTTTTATATAAGTCTCTTTCCAAAACAGGGCCTATAAAATCTTCAAGCGATGTCCCCTCTCCCTGCCCCTTCTTCCCTGAGTAAATATTTTTAGCTCT
This sequence comes from Phoebastria nigripes, assembly GCA_035582835.1. Classification (NCBI taxonomy): domain Eukaryota; kingdom Metazoa; phylum Chordata; class Aves; order Procellariiformes; family Diomedeidae; genus Phoebastria; species Phoebastria nigripes. The sequence continues at coordinate 1,695,712 of JAYKAV010000334.1, read as the reverse complement.
CGTAAACACAAGCCATTAAGCACTCGAGAGTGAAAAACCAATGCTCTGGGGAGGCATCGCTATAGGGGCAACCCACGTTCCTCTCCATCCAGAGACACTTAAAGTGCAACCCAAAATTACACCCTTATTTTAGCACCTCTGGCTGGACCTCGTGGGGTGGGTTTGGGACCCACCAAATGCTTGACCCAACCCCTGCTTCCCTCCTTCACGGGGAGCTGGGAGGAGGCAAAGCTCTGCAAAGCAGGTGCTAAACTGGGATTTTTTTCAAAATAAACCCAAAGGAACAAGCTGGCCAGAGCTCGCTGGGTTGCGGCTATCCCCAAAATGTCACAGAGCTTGGAAAACTCTCATCCCTATCGTTAATCCCTCCAAGCCTTTGTCGGATACTGTGCAGGAGATGCTGTATACAAGGATGCTTTGCTGCCTCTTGGACCTCGCAGTGCCTGGATCGTGTGCTGATGAGGTGCTGTCTTTCGGTTTAGATAGCAGAGGGGGGAAAAAAGAAAGATTTATAAATTCTACAGTTTGAAACCCCAGCGGAGATCTCCTTTGATTCAGGCTCACCCCTCTCCGTGAGCTTTCCTGCTGTCGCTGCCCGAGCTAGCACCAAAGTACTTCTCTCCAGTGTCCCATCCCAGCTTTGATCACAGCATCCCTGCAGCCTTCACCAAATTTTCCTAAAATTGATGGAAAATTCACCTCCCTTTTTTTTTTTTTCCCCGAGTCAAAATGTTGACATTTGGGGGAATCTGAGCAGCCACAGCATTTCTCTGTGTTTTGCTGGAGGCCAGCACCCTGGTTTTATACAAATTGCACAAGCGACCACAAAGGAGATAAATAAGTTGCCCACAAGGATCGTTCGGAGCAGTCCAGYGAGAAACGCCGTCCAGTTCCCAGGTTCTCGGCGTTCAACCCAGGTTGTGCAATGAGCGGGAGGGCTGGGATTGCRCTGATGAGTGCAAGATGTCCCCAGGAAAGGGGACATCCAGAAAAGGCTGGAGGAAGCCAGCAGTGCCAGGAAAGGACACTGGGAAAGTCTTTGATGAGAGCAGATATGACTTTGGCTTGGATGCAAGAATCGTTTGAAGAAACAAGGGGCTGAGGACATGGCTTTGGGATAGAAAGCGGCTTTCTCTGGCTGGTTGGAGCTGTTTAATCCATCCGGCTCCGGTCTGTGGGACTCAGGGTGGCCTTGCAGAGCTGGACTTAGCAGGGCAAGGTCTAGAGACGCAGGCTGGGGAAGGGGCTTAGAGGCATGGCTTAAATGGAGTGAGATCAGAGCTGGGCTGCCGTCCAAGGTTCAGGGCAAGGCATAACTCTGAATTTCCCAAGCTACCCAAGCCTCCTGGGTTTGCAGCTTTGCAGCCTCCCGAGATCAGATTCCCATGATGGATTCCCAGCGGCAGAGAGCGAAAGCTTCCCAAAAGGGCCCAAATCCCATCTGCTGAGCAGCCTCCTTCTCAGGCTATTTGCAATGTTTGGATTTCTGAAGAAAGCGGCGAACAAGGAGGAATTTCTCCCTACTTTGAGGCTTCTGTTTCCCTCCTCCCTGGGAAACCTCCCTTCCCCCCGCAGCGATGCAAGTCCAAGGCAAACCCATCCAACCGCCCGTGGTGGTGACTCTTCCCAGCGTCCTTCTGCCCCAAAAAGCCTCCTGCTGGGAAACCATCCTGTTGCCATCAGGTGCAATCAGATCCCTRCTTTCTTTCTCCACCGGGCATTTATAGGATTCGTCAGGATGGGRTTTGTACAATTTAGGATAAGGCGCATTTTTTGAGCTCCCGTCATCTCTAAGCGGTTGCTGAAAGCTCGGGAGCATCCCAATTTGTGGTTGCATGTCTAGAGGGTCTCCATTAATATTTCTTTCCCTCCTGCTTCTCTCCCACACCCTCACTTTCACCTTTATAGGGGAATAGTGTCATCTATGACGATTTGTGGACTTTGCTTTCCAAGGGGAAAGGGATGCTGAGCGCTTTTTGTAACCCAGCCCCAAGAGCTGAGCCCTCCAGCATCGTTTCCCCTCTTGTCCGCTTTCCCAAGCCTGAGATGGGAGAGGTCTCATCACCAATGGGTATAAATGGTGGTGACATCAAGCGGGAACGACGTGCCTCTCCCCTCTCCACAATAAAATGCATTTATCATCCGCCTGCTCCATTCATTTTCCTCTCGCCACTCCCTGTTTTATTTACACCCCCCCCCCGATTTAAGCGCCGCCGAAAGCCCTCCTTGCGTGGCAGCGGGCTGCGGATCGGGTTTGCTGTCCCTGAAACGAGGCGATGTCGGGCTTGGGGAGAGATGTCAGATTGCCCTGAGTCGTAACAAAACCGCACACATTCATTTGCCTGTCAAATTGGCTTTAAACAAGCCCGATGTGAGTAAACATGGAAGCGCAGATTGCAAAGGCTGTACAAACACTCCCGGCTAACCGGTTTATACTCAGCAGATGTTAATGTTTAAGCAGGCGGGGATGTGCCAAGAGGGTAAAGTAAAAGGTTTCCTTCCACGGCGGGTGAGGAAGGAGAGGTGATGTGRCTGCTGGAGCCGGCCCTTTTCGGTGGGCGAGACCCTTGTTGCAGCGGGGGGTGGGATGCAGGAGGCAGYGGTGCAGCCTGGAGCATCCCTGAAACCCCTCACACGTGCCTGGTACCTCCTGTTTGGCCCCTGCACGCAACTCAAATCATCTGTGGGATGTGCCAGGATGGATATCCCCTTCGCAGGGCATGCTCCAGGGGTTTAGGAGGGTCAGGGCTATTTAGTATCCGTAGGAGACGATCTGCGGCGCGTGTAGGAAAGCAGCCGCGATCCTGAAATAATGTTATCTTAGCAAAAGGTTTTGTTATGGTTGTCGGCTTCCTTGAAGAGCATTTCTTAATCTAGAAAAGCAGTGGTCCCAACGCGACGGGAAGTTTTTCATTATCAGCTCCGAGGAGTTCGGAGATGAGAGATTAGGAGGAAAGGCACACAAATCCACTGCTCCGGGAAAGAAAAATACGGGATCTCTCTTCGGTAAGATGTGAAAAGGCCTTGGAAATACTGGATGCATCCAGACATGAACTCAGGTAGCCCAAACTCTTGACGGGGGTGACCAGATGTGGGCTACGAGCAGCTGCCAACGTTGCTTTMGCAAAGAAAATCTAACAGAAAGTGGAGAAAGGAGAATCCCCGCACCTGTGAGAGCGCYGCTCCTCCTGTTTCCTCATTTCGCCACATTCTTTGCATTGTTTTTCACAATATTTTGAGCAAACCCCAAATATTTCTACCCCGAGAAGCACAATATTGGCTCTTTGTAATGTCGGGCAACAGTGTTTCCAGCCTGCATGCCCCAGACACAACCAGAACCTGCAGCCCGGCCGGAGGAAGAGGAGAAGATAGATTAAGACTGCAGGAGTTTCACAGCATCTTGGGGTACACCCAGCAACTTGATATTTTTTTCCATTTGGGAAAAATAACGTGTTATTTTTCTTTTGTACAACAGGATCTATTTTTTTTAGGAAGCACCCACAAAAATTGAAGTTGGTCCCAGGAAAAAAGGCAAAGCAGCAGACTAAAGGAGTGAATGGGTGAAGAGTTTTACGTATCCCCTGCAGCCAGCTAAACCTCTGATCCGGCAAAGCAATGTGATTTCTTGCAAATACCCATTTGTCTAGCGCAAAACGCCTTACATATCTCCTCCTCGCCCTTGGCTCGTGGTCCAAACCCGAGCCTTACCACAGTTCCAATGGGTTTGGAGCCCATCCCGCAGGGGCAGCCACGGCTCGAGCAGGGATTGAGCCTCTGCAGCCTGGATTTGAGCAAGAGTTCAAGATTGCTTCTAGCTTCAGAGGTCGTTTGGCACAACACCCTACAGCCACGGGAGGAGAGAAGGTATATATGGAGGCGAACCCATTTGAAGGATGAAAAAGCCATCTGGAGAAGAATAAAAGGTGCATGAAAGCATGGAGGAATGGAAATAGCCCCATGTGGGAAGCAGAACCAGAAGGTCCCATCCCAAGGGACTTTCACCTTAATACAAGCAAACATAGGCACTGAAATATCTCACCGCTGCTCCGTAAAGGATTTATCCCCAAAGATTTGGACTCGCTGCCCAGAATAAGGAGGATTTAGGGCCTTTTCCTAGACGTCTGCGCTTGCATCTCTCCCACCCAGCAGCGCACTGCTGGCATCCATCAGCCGAGCCCCGCAGCCCCCGTCTGTCTGTCCCACCGCCTTGGTTGGTTTATCGACATTTTCAGCCCCTACGCTCTGCGCCACGAGGGGAATGTTGTCGGGTTTTTTTATCTATTTATTTATTTGGGTTTATTGCTTTCCTTGTTCGTTTTGTCATTTCGTTTACTCAATCCCCAAGGCTGCTGAAATGAGGCACCAAAAAAGAAAATACAGGACAAATAATTATTATTTGCATGTTCTCTGGAACAAGCCAAGAAAGAGTCTCCAGAGAGAGGGTGGGATTCGCCTCTGTTTGTTTCTTCAGAGGCAATATTAAAAAGGAAAAATGTGAAAAGGCGGGTGGAAGAGTTAACCCTTGCCGGAGYCGCGTCTCCGCACCACGGAGGGGGCTGAGAGCTCCCAGCAGCGGGGAGGAGAAAAAGGATGAATCAGAAACAGGTTCCCTGGTGGTTTTGGCTTCCCACCAGCAGAAACAATGCAAAAATAAAATGCAAAAGGAATCCCTGGCAGCAGGGAGAGCAAAGCCRTGCGGTCTGGTACCCAGGGCAAAGCTAAAGGGCAGGGTTATTTTTTTCCCATGTAAACTCACCCCACTCCCCCCCCCCCCCAAAAAAAAAAAAAATACCCCCGATGGCATTTTTAGGAGCGAATCCCAGCCGGATTTGGTGAATAATTTCCAGGCCTAGGTGTGGAGGCACGTGCCGGGGCCGAGCGCCCGGCTGCATGGGATGCTCAGCATCGCCTCGGGGGCCGGGGAGCCCCTGCACCGTCCCCTGGGGCAGCTCAGAAGAAAACATCTGGATGCCCATYGCTTTGTACCAACTCCTCGGCTTTGCAACAGAGCTAATTTTGTGCCTTTGGGTTTTTTTTTTTTTCCTTTACTAAAAGGAAACAAAAACATTGACTCCCCCGCAGAGGCACGCGACACGCTAATTACAGCAGACTTTTATTTTTCAGGTCCAAATGCGCGCTTCCAGCAACCCTTCGGCTGCATTAGAAAATAAAATCCCTAACGCCTTTCTAATTGCATCTGCATTGGGGATGGAAGGAAGGAAGGAAGGAAGCAAGGAATTATGCAGAATCATTTATACTGGAGATGGACTTTTTTTGAAATAAAGAGCAGCTTAAACGCTTTAAAATTATGTGCTTCACATTTTCTTCAAGATGTCAGGTCTTTGCTCTTGAGGAGATSGTCCTAAGGACTGGAAGGAGGCTACGTGTTGTCTCTTTTCGCTTTCCTTTCTCCTCCTCAAAAGCAGAAAAAAAAAAAAAAAATTAAAAGGGAATGAGCCAAAGATTTCCTTTTCAAAAAGACACACATTTCAAAYGGTTTTATACAACACCCCCCCCYCCAAAAAAAAAAAAACCCAACAACACACTGCGAACAACATAAAAGTGATTTTCCTTTCCTCCCCCCATCCCCTTTGGCAGCTCCCCTGGGGCCGGCATAGCACAGCAGGCACAGGCTCACGGAGAGTCTCCGGCTGCTCTGCGATGCTCCGGGGATGCGGAGAAGCCAAAAAAACCTGGGATTCAGGTGGGATACCAGCTGCTTCGCATTAACATCTCCCTCTTGAKGTTTCCCTTGTTTTTTCTTCTTTTTCCTTGTTGCCTTTTCTCTCTGCTCACTCCTTTTTCTCCTGCCTTGGGGATTAAAAAAAAAAAAAMAAAMCRCAGCCCAGGTTCTCCCCGTCTTTCAGTGCCCGTTTTCCTCCGTGGGTTTTTTTTTCCGCCTAATATATCCTCACCTCCGAAGTGCTGAAGCCACGGGGTTAATGGGCAACTTGGGAAAACTATGATCAAGGCCATACCTTGCCACGGCCATCCTGCGCGACCCCGAGCAAGAGCCCTAAACCCAGATCTCGCCTCCCCCTAAATCCTGGAGGTATCTAAAGATGGATGAAGACGTGGCCTTTAGTGTCCCTAATTTCACTTAACATCTAGCACGGGGATATTGGGGTTTTTTCCCCAAACTCCCTGGGATTTTTTAAGATGCCCAGGTAGACCAGGCTTAAGTAGACTCAGTCTACTCTTTACTCATCATCTCGCTGCACCTTCCCCTCCATCCCCTGGCCAGATGTCCTTCCCCTACCTCTCACGCCTGTGTTTCTATAGCATATGGAGCTGCTTCTGGACAACATATGTCATCGAGAACACAGAGAGCCTTAATTATCTCTGTCATGATGATGTGGTCCCTATAGTGACCATAATTTCGGGAACATGTGTTTCTGCTATCCGGAGCCTGGGCGCTGCACTTTGAAAATATTCCGAACGATATAAAGTTGCAGAAAAGGCCGAAGCAGTATATTAGCAAGAAAAAAAAAAAAAAAAAAAAAGCCTGTTCTGTGACGTGGGGAAGAATATATTTAGGATATTTGCTCAGCTCTGTACACCCCAAAGGCTTTGATTCAGCCTCGGTGTAAACTTCCAGCATGTGTGTGAAGTTGCTTTGCTTACAGGCTGTACCGAGTGGGGAGGTGCTGAAGTGCCTGCTCAAAATGAAGAACKTGCTTAAGGGCTGAGAAAAATGTGCGGTATTTAAGCATGAAGAGCAATGAAACACCGAAACGTGGCCCTGAGTGCCTCGGTGGCTCAGGGACGGAGTGTGTTGCTTAGCGAGCTCCGGCCGTTGCCCGATGCTTTTCGGCCACCTGAAAGTGTCTCAGATGCTCTGCTGAATCCCCGCGGTCTCTATTTTTGAATTTAGAGCAAAAAGCAGCTGTTACTGCAAATAATTACCCTCACGCCTGGATTACACACAGTGCTGTTCCTTCCACGACTCCAAAACATTTTTCCTTGAGGGTTTATATTTCCAGAGCTGTCAATCCAACACCTCTCACCAGCGCTAAATTCATTTATAGGGGYGGGGAGGGGGGCGGGGGGGAAGAAATGCTTTAAAAAATAAATAATCAAGCCACATTAAATAACCATTTGGGAGACCGTCCGTCTCCCAGGCTTGCTTGGCTGAACTTGATATTAATTAGGCTAAATCCAAACGCAGCACCTTCCCCAGGAGTCGGCTGGAAAGCTCTCACCGCTCACCCCCATGGCTGCAATTTCCAAGGGCTTTACCTAGTTAAGGATTATAATCTTTAACAGCTGCCTGATTTCCTCAGCTCATTCCCTCGGAGATGCTGACGCGGTCCTCGGCCGAGGAACGCCGTCTCTCTCCTTCTGCCATCGTGTCTTCGATGATTATGCGTTTATAGGAGCGAAAGTATGTGATGGAGACCTCCAAAAAGGATAAAATCCCATTCCTGCCACCGGTCAATAGGGAGGTGGGAGTTTGCTTGCCATAAATCCACGAGGTCTGCTTGCCAGATTAGAGTTGGCCGGACAAATTTGGCACTGACCGTGTTGTGTAATTAGAAAAAAAAATATTAAAATTAAAAAAAAAAAAATCAAACCAAAAACCCAAAACAACAAACAAAACCCAGCAGAAATGCTTGTGGGAATGTGTCAGTTTGCTGGCTGGGGAGGATGATGGGGGGAAGTTTAGTCTGCTGCAAGTAGGCAGCAAGGGTCGGCATCGCCGGGGGGGGTTGGCATCCCTCCACCAAGGTGCTGGAGCTCATCTCCATCGCCTGGCTGCGGAAAAGCTGCCCGGGCTTTCTGCAAACGCCTGACCCGGGGTTAGGATCAATGACACATCCTCAGAGCCGCCGGAGTGGGAAAAAGGCCTTTTCTGCTTGGAGAGCAGGTTTTTTCCTGCCAGATTCGGGGAGGGCCGGCCGTAGCCAGCACAGTCTGTCCTCTGCGATCGGCCCCGTGGCAGCTATCGCAGCCGTCGGCGCCGGGAGAGGTGACGGAGAAAAACAAGGAGMGGGGCCGGGGTCTCTCATCCTTGCTCCACATCAGCATTTCATTTTACATCCCCGACCTCACGCGAACATCCCCGTTTTCCCCGTGGGGCGCGGGGCACGGCAGAGCGCTGCGCTGCCCTTCGCGGTTTATTTCCCCCCCTGAAGGAGAAGTTTTCTGCAGGACATGTGTTATCGATTAGGTTCATTTGTTCAACCTACGTCTGGTTTTGCTTTTGTCTCCTGGCAAAAACCAATAATAATAATAATAATAATAATAATAATAATAATAATAATAGCAGCAATAATAATACAAGACAGCATCCCGACCTCAGGGAGTGGATCCGCAGCCACGTCGAAGCACCCTGGACCAGAAAGACAGACGAGGCACGAGCACTGCCCTCCCCCTCGATGCTTCGTCTCCCTGACATTACACTTCAGGTAACCCTCTTTTTTTTTTTTTNTGTTCATGGGGGACTTCAAATCTGTGTGTTTTAGGATCAGTGATCTGCACATATTTAAACAACAGAAGTGTTGGGCCTTTAAAAACTAATGCCTAATTCAAACATTTTCCAGTGTTAACAAGTAGTTCTGACTTAAGATATTCCCAGCCCTGTAGCTCAATATGCATTGCTTCTTGTGAAAATATATGCTAAATTAAAATTGGAAGGACTTTTCTTTTTCTTAAATGGTACTGTGCTGCTGCTCTTGGATGCTCCTTCCCCTGACATACTGTTCTTCCACAGGAGCTTGAATTAGAGTATCAGGTAAAAGCACCTTAAAGCTCCATTAAGTTCCTCCATTAGATTTCAGCTTTGTTGGACTGAATTTAAGGTGACCGCTTGGCAACTGTAGCCAACAAAAGGGTACCCAATGGTTGTTTTCAGTTTCTCCCAACACTGAAAGTTACTTTAGATATATTTTGGAACACTGTATATATTTGGAATAAGAACTACAAAGCGTAGAAATCTTGTTTCAGGCTGAGATGCACACAAATACATGGACTCACCTGTTTGCGTTATCTGCACTATACACACTTGCACTTTTTGCTCAGACAGACTACTCATCTTGAAACTGAAACAAGCAGAAAATATGCAGATATTAGTCTGTATGGGCAGCTTTACTAAACAAAAAGATGTTTGTTTTGTATAAGCAATTATTTTTATTTTACTGCCATTTTCACCTCCAAGCTTTTTGCTTCAATCCCCATGTGTAAAAGGGATTACTCACACAAAATRGAACCGTATGTAAAGCAGGCTGCTCTATATCACATCCCTGTAAGACAAGTGGTTTCTAATGTACCAATACACGTTTTTATGGTTATAGGCTTTTTTCCGCACAGTATGTCTGCTCCCACATAGTTTCCCTAATCCCTTTTCTTCTTTTCAGCGTTGTCTTTTTTATCTTAAAAAGTATTGAAATCATATAAAATAAACAGACTAAAAATCAGTCTTTGGAGGAAGGGATAAAAGTTTTTTTATGACCATAAATTCCTAGACATGCTATTTCTTTCTTACATTTATAATAGATAACATTCATGTTATCTGTAGGAAGGAATGACCATGGTTCACCTTTGGTTTATAAGAAAAATATAACAGAATAAAAACACTGATTTTGCAAAGGACAGCAGAGAAATGCTTGTGGTTTTTAAGTTTTCTCTTTCCTCTCTCTTCACTTGAATGTCCATGTGCTTGAAAAGTCTGAATCAAACAGTGACAGAAATGATGCCAGTGGTTAGTTCCTGAAGCTCTGTGGCATTTACAATAGTCTCAGCAAGCAGAGATGAGCAGTTCCCACTCAGGGTTTTTGCTCTGGTCCTACAGCAGCAATGGGAAGGACCTACCTGTAGTTTTGACTCCAGATTGTCCTGATGCTAAAAGCCCAATGAGGACACAGACTAYGATCACCACCAGGCAGAAGAGGACAATCAGGGTGACTTCCAGCCCACTGAACTCCCTCTTGCCCATCTAGACCCAAAGAAACAACACTGGTATAAGGAAAACAGAAGTAACACCTTTGAAAACTCCATAAATTACATTAATAATTTAATACATTAGCAAAACTTGTAAATATTCAGGTTTTAAACCATGTCTCCTAACCCCGGGGCTTAAATAAAATGCTCCTTAAAGGACTACGTGCAATAAATCTCCAATTCAGGATAATTCAGACAGCGCAGATTACTGCATTATTACACTAGTGGGCTATCACTGAGAAATGTATTTTGTTCCCTCCAAACCACTTTACACACAAAACACAATTTTCTCCTGAGATTAACTATGGAGTTTCTTACATGTTACTGAAATTCCTGAAACACGAAACAAACAAAATCCTCTTCCCCCTTTTTTTTTTTTTTTTCCCCCCCTTCTTTTTTTTTTTTCAAGCTTCTCGGGTTTCAGCTTAGGACAGATGAAAACAAGCAGATTTGCAGGCGGTCCCAGATGCAGGATCGGGTTTTAGTTTCATAAAAGCATTTGGTATGCACTGCCCAAACTAGCTTCAATCCTCAGGCTCAGCTAGGGATGGGTTTGGAGCAAAGCACCGGGTGGTTTGGCTGGAGCACCGCAGGACCTGCGTTCTCAGCAAATCCCCTTGCGTATTAAATCATTTAGAGAATTTAGCACTCGCTATACGTGTTGCCGCAAGAGCTGAAGAGGCTGGAGATCTYGATGTCCCATCGTGAACACCAGCCATGCCTCGGGGGTAGATTCACTTTTCACACCATTTTTACTGCTTAAGATGTAAGAAAAGGTGTGTTGGGTTGGAGCAGAGGTTTGTCTAATCCAGCATCTTTCTCCCAAACAGATGCCTGGGGAAGCACACAAGAAAAGGGCGAAGAAAGTGGCTGGAAGGCTAAAATAACCGGGGGAACTAAATGTGCTTGTTCTAGCAGAGGACTTGGGTAGGTCTTTTCTTTTTTGGTAGGGTGTTTTTTTGGTAGGCATTTGGTTTGGGGGTTTTTTGTAGGTTTTTTTTCTTTTACACAAAACCCCGCAGTGTTCTCCGTGTGCCGAAGCCAGGGAACAGGAAAATATGATGCTACCAAGAGGGGCATTTCAGAAATACTCCCTGTGCCTCTCCYGGGGTGTAACTCCCTCCTGGGAGCCTGCGGCTTTGCCCTTGGCTGATGGAGACATTTGCTGGGAGCTTGAGGGGGACTCCTGGGCACGACTCCTTGGCCTAAGAGAATGAGTCTCATGCCCATCAGTCTGCCACTTTCAATTCCCTGGCTGGTTTTAACCCCATTTTAACCACAGCAAAGCTGAGGTTTCAAAGCTAAGGGTTTCCTTCACGTTTAGCAGAGCTGGAGGATGCAGGTGAAGATGCATCAGTGTCCCCTGAAGGAAAAAGCAGGCGGCTCAGCCTTTTATTAGATATCAAAGAATCCAAAGAAGACAAATTCACAGCGAAGGGAAGCAAAACACAAAATTTTTCAATGTCAGAAAACTAGGAAGCCCGAGAGCCGTCGGTGACAGCATCTCACGACGCTGGGAAAAGCAACCCCCTTCCCCTTGGACACAGCRTACGATGCTCCGCATCGTTTCTCTTTCACCAGGAGCCTATTCCCGCTGCTTCAGGCTTGATAACGGATGCGGGACATCACCTGTGTCAGCCGGCTGGTGCCAGGTGTCGGTGTTTGGCTCAGCCCCATTAAGTCACCGCTGGTTTTCTTGCAGCGAAGCATCCTGAGCAAACAGACCACGACTTGGCTAAACACCAGCCTTCCCTTTGAGCTGGTGTTTCTGGCCTCGGTGCTYGGTTTCTTCCTTCCTTACCAGGTAAATACTTGGGGCTTGTGTGGTTTTTTTGTCTCTCTGGGTGATTTTTAAGGGCAGTTGGTTAAAAGCGTGGCTGTTACCTGGTGCTGGAGGAGCAAGGCGTTGGTTTTAACTTAGGTTTCTGCTCCTGAATAGATACTTGAGGGGAAAGCTATGGCATGGGGTATTGCGCCGGGTGGAAATCTCCCTCTCTGTTCCTAATAAAGCTCTTTGCGGCTGGAACCTTTGCGGCGTGGGTTATATTTGGGCTGAAACTGAACTTTCTTATGGGGAGAGGTGCAGGTGATCAATCCTTTATTTCCCTGTAGGAGCCGGCGAGGGGCAAGGTGCTCAGTCGGGTCTGTCGTGTTTGGTTCTTTATGGAAATGAAAAGCAAAGCRAGCTTGCCCCCCAATAAAACATGTTAAATTTGCCAAATCATTACAGCATAGCAGGGAAAAAAATTGCATTTGCTGGGGGAAATAACATACCAGGCAATCTGTTGAGAGCCGGAGGGGGTGACATTAGGCATCCCATTAAAAGGCAGGGCTTTTGCTCACCTTTGGCCCTGATSTAACCGGGAAAGAGGGCTCTGACTCAGGGAGGGCGTGCTGGGAATCGGCAGGAGGAACGCCGCGCTGTTTTCCGGGCACCCAGCAACCCCGCAGCTGCACCGGGTCAGCTCAGCTGTAAAGCTAACCTCGCTTTTCCTGGACCATCCGAAGGTGATGTGAAAAGGGGCTGTGACTGAGGCTTTGTCCGCATACGGAACGGATGACTCCGGAATAGCATGTCGGGAAGGGATGGTCCCGGACACGGTTGTTCCAGGATGTGAGAGCACTGTTCCAGTTTACATTAATCCGTTTAACTCTATATTGCTGTTATCCTGACAAAAGAGTATCCTGATTTCAGGCTAAAGCAAACCAGCCTTGTGCATTTAACATCCCGGTGCAGGCGAGCCCCGGGGCTTGCAGGGACTAATCCACCGCTGGGCTCCTTCAGGCTGGTTTGGTTGGTTTTTTGCCAACAACAAATCCTGTAGCAGAAGCAAGTCAGAATAAACCTGTTAGGCTTTCAAAGGTTGTGTTGTTTTGTTTTTTTTTTTCCTTCCGCTAATGAGTTGAGGCTTCAAAGAGGCCGGGATCGCAATAAGACAAGAAATGCTCTGCAGCCACCAACTAAATGACATGGGCACGACCGCGTTCCCCGGGAAACCAGGCGTAACTTTAAATACGGTTTTATTTCAGGTTTGCTATTGACGCACAAACAGCAGAGATCGATGTTTAGTATACATGGTATACACAAAGCAGCCAGTACGATCGGCATCTCCGTCCTTTTGCTGCACACTCGGCAAAAGAACCGCACACAAGAAATCCCTCCCGCCCCATCCTTCCCCCCCGCCGCCGTGAAGGAGGGTGACGATTTCTCGGTGGCTTGGAAACCATCTGTTGGATGGCAAGACACAAAAGAGCAGCTCCTCGGAGCTCTGTCCCCAAAAGAAAGCACGGCGGGCTCGGCTACGCAGGAAAATCCTCCAAAAATGGATGATACGTTCATGGGAATGGAGACCTGGAAGGGATTTCCTAGAACATTAAGTCCCGTCCCCTGCTGTGCAGAGCAACCACAACATCTGCTCCTGGCTCTATGGAGCAGCGTGGAGACACAAAATATTATTGTGTTCATAAATCCAGGGAGGATGGATCCACAAACATTGTCACGAGGGGTTTGCTAAGCTGGTGGAAAGGTCTAGCAAGGAAACCCTTGTGCTACYGCTGTCCTGTTTCTTGTGATCTTTCTCGCCTTGCCCACAGCTGGAGACCTTTCAGAGCAGACCAAAGGGCACAAGGAGTTTCCACGCTATATCTGCATGGGACTAAGCAAGCAGAGTAGGCTCCAAGCCTCGAGTAGCTGAGACAGCATCTTCTGCCTACCCATAATCTGTGTATCGTCCCTGCAGTCCCTTTCTGCTGATCCCAATAACAGCATAGCTCGACCCAGAGACTCTGGCTTGCTCACGGTCCCAATTAATTGATTAAGAGGCACCTTCATCAGTGGAAAAGCAAAAAGTGAAATGGTCCCTGATGGTAGGATCTGAGCAAGAGACCTAAATGATGCATTAAAGGGTCATTGGGAAGAGGGCTCCGACCACAACGGGCACGATGCTACATAACCATCAGAGGTGCAGAATAAACCCTTGCACAAAACCCTGGAGGGAGAAGCTGGTTGTAGATGCTCTGCAGCAGCAAGAGGTTCAATCCTCCTTCTTTCCCCGCACACCTGAACCCCGCTAAGCCCTTTTCCCCCAGGAAAACCCAAGACCCGAATTTATCTTCCACTCCTGCAGCTCAAAAGCAATGCCGGGGATGTCACCCCAGCTCCACCAGCTCTGCTAGAGTTCAGCTCAGGGTATCTCAGGGGGGCTTAATGCAAAGGAAAAATAACCCAACCTGGCCCAAAGGTTGGAGGGCGGTGGGACGTCTGGGCACGGCCTACTGGTCCCATTAAGCAGCGAGCACCATTTCCAGAGCGGAGTCAAGTACCGGCGACTCGCGGGGCTGCGTCTGACCCCGTATGGCACCGCGCCGTGGTACTACAGTACAGTTGCTTGTTGCTTTTTTGGAATGACAGCTCAAATCTCAGGTCCATAGTGATCCCTTTTAGCCCTGAAAAATGTCAGGCGGGCGGTTTACAACCTGCCCTGGACCGGGGTGCAAAGGAGCAGCCAGCTACGCGCTGGGTGCTGACACAGCCCCATCCCAAAGCACCATAAGAAAACCTCAGCCAGGTGAGAAAGCCCACTGGGAATAACGCCGTCCCTGCTACGCGAGGTTTACATCCATTGGGGTGAGGAGGAAGGAGGTTAAAAAAAAAAAAATACAGAGTTAAGCACCATAAAATCTACACTGGTCAGGTCATAAACATGAGGAGAAAATGAAAATAAAGCCTCCACCTTCCAGCCTGGCCCGGGGATGCTGCTGGGGTTCTCCGGACCACCCGGGCTGCAAAGTCATCGCCAGCAAGCCCTGGAGGCATCAGTCCCTATGAGCCCCAGCACCTCGTCGCACCGGTGGTTCGACAGTATAATTTGCCATCGTTGCATTGGTAAATCCTTTTGGTCCCATTTAGCACAAATGTGGGGGGAGTCTGGGGAGGGGGGAGGTAGGCTTGGCCCTGGGAAGACGGGGGAGGCTTCGACTGTGCAATTTAGGGGCATCCCCCTGCCTGTCCTCGGAACCATCCCGGGCAGCGATCCCCCTCGTTTCCATCCGTCCCCCACCCCAGCTCCCAGCCTCCGCCGGTGGGTTTCTGTGTCGTTCGGCGGCTTCGAGGTAGATGTTCGTTCCCGCTCTGTCTCCAAGCGACCTGGTCGGTAAAATCCCTCTCTCCCGGGCACGTGGGGTGTGCGTGCTCTGTCCCCACACCCAGGTCCCTTTTTTTCCCCATTTTTTCTTTTTTTTTCCCCCTGTTTGATATGTGCTATGGACACCTCCCCCTCTCCCAAGCCCTGGCTGCTGCTCAGCTGCATCCAGCCAGAGAAACACCTTCCTCGCAGACACCCCTTGACCTGCTCAGCACGGCCTCAAGGTGCAAAAATCCAGCTCCTGTGGCTTCTTCCGAAAATTGCAACTCTCCCGGGGCAGCAGGCGCCCGGTTGGGACCAAGCACTTCAGCGCCCGTCTCTTGAAACCCCGACCACAGCTCTTGGAGCAGGGAGACCAAGGTCCAGCTTCCCATGCCGGGCAAGGCTCCCCGCACAGCCGGACATCAGCTGGCCGCTGTGCCGCGTCGCACTCGGCGGCCGGTTGGCCGTAGGAATCACGACAAGCCACCGAACGCTTCTGCAAGCCATCGCCGCAGGTGACGGAGCAAGCCTCCCAGCCGCCCGCCGCCCACTTGTAGGAGGGACGCTTGTAGCTCGGTCTCCCACCATCCAAGCGGTTGGACAGGCTGAGGACRCTGTTGTTGAGGTCCGGTGGGGTCTTGCCCTCCTTCTTGTAGGAGGACTTGTCCTCCTTGCTCTCCTTGGGGAGGTAGAAGGAGTAGCGTACCCGAGGAGGGGTCATCTTCCCCACGGAGAGCACCTCCAAAGTCAGGGGTTCCTGGATGGGCTTGAAGGCTTGGAGGCTCTCAACGGCAGTGCCGGTGCCGCTGTACCGCAGGACACTGCCCTTCACCATCAGGTCCCTCTCCACGGCCGAGACGATGAAGTGGCCGTTCAGCAGGTACTTGCCCTGCCCGTTCTTCAGCGCCAAGTAGTTGTCGTCGCTGATGAGCCCTTTGTAGCCCCGCTGCCTGATGTCGATGTTGGAGGCGCCCGCGGGGATGACCACCACGAAGTTGTAGCCATGCCTGGAAGAGAAGAGCAGGCAGGGCAAGCCGTCAGGCACGGGACATCCCTCTACGACGTAGCCTCATCCCGAAGCTCTGCAGCTACAGCCCTGAGACCTTCCCGCCCCTACGGTTATCTCCTCCTTCCCTTCACTTTGAATCTCCTCCCTACGCTGAGTTTCATCTAGGCTGAGGTCACCCAGATATGGGAAGATGCTTCAGCTCCTCTGGCTCAACGGTATGGATGTACTGGAGATAAATGCATCAGCAGAAGCCGATAGCACGTTAAATGTGTCCTGCTTCTCCTTCAGAGCTAGCCCAGGTCTCCACGCAGTGATGTACACTAGCACCAGGAGAGTTTGCTCGGGATGGACTTAGCCCCCATCACCATCTCCACCACCTTCCTGCATCCACCCCAAAAAGCAGAGCTGGGAGAGGGGGAAGCACGCGCGGTCCCCTAACACTTACATGGGTTTGGTGAACAAGCCCGAGACCTTCTTGCAGCTTTTGTTGTCTCCTCCGCAGACGCTGCATTTGTCAAACTTCTTCTTGGAGCCCAGCTTCCCATCGCAGCCCGCTTTGATGCATTTGCCCTGGACGCAGACCGAGGTGGAGTCTGGGGAGCAAGGGGTGCCGTCCACAACCTGCACGAGGGTGAGCAAAACAAGCCGCTGCATTTCCCTGTGCCACCCTACAAACCCCCCTGACTGTGGCCATCCRACCCAGGGCTACCCAAATCCACCCAACAGGTCCTGAGGAGATGCTAGCAGGCACCATGCCGTCCTTTCCTCATGCTCTGCTTTGCAGTCAGGCTTTTTAGGGTCTCTCAGAAGAGCCGGATGGGACTATATCCCTTTTCTGCTGCATCTGCATAATTTTCTGCCCTTTCTGTTGCATTGGTGGAAAAGGGAACAGGCTGCATTGGGGAGACAGCTAACACCACCCCCCTCAGTCCCATGTCTGGCCACCTGCCCTGTCCGGCATGTGCATCACTTCCCCAGCATCCTAATTATCATCCTCTATTTCAGGACTATGGGCATATCCCAGAGGTACCTTTACAAACCCAGAGGAAGACCACGGAYCAACTTCAGCCCTGAAATAAATAAGCGGACACGTACATGCTGATTCATACCAGCCTGGTGGATTCCCCTCCTCTACAACCTCATCTAACACCAGCTGCCCACCAGACAAGGAAAACGTATTCATTTCCAGGCATGCTGGAGTCATCCTACAGCCCAAACGCTGACCCTGGGGATCCCTCACCAACCTTGGGTGCCAGCACGTAGAAGTAGCCAGTGCCATTAGCCCGGCAGATGAGCTTGCATTTATCCCGGGGCGAGACACCAGAGTATTTGGGGACCCAGGAGACGGAGGCGGTGAGGCGGTTGGTGCTGTGGCTGTAGCCATTGAAAGCCTCACACTGCTCCTCGCGGAAGCTCTTCCCCGGCACTGGAAAAAAATGGGGATGTGCATGGGATTGGGGACCAGCCTGGACCTCCAGCACCGGTTTTACGGCGTTGTTATAGATCATGCACACAACCACGAGCAAGCTGAGCTCCAGCCCCCTTACCTGCAGCAGAGCAGGGGTCCAGGTTGCAGGAGCGGTACTTGATGCGGACACCCTCGCAGTAGGAGCCCCCGTTGGCAGGCACCGGGTCGGTGCACTCCCGCTTGGCCAGCTGCACCCCGCCGCCGCACGTCCGCGAGCACTGCCCGTAGGGCGCCCACTTTGCCCAGCCGCCATCCACCTGCGGGGATGTGGCAGGGTGAGATGCTGCATCCCCTTCACCGCCACCTCCATCCCCAGCGGGATGCTCTCCAGACTCAGAGCCATCCCTTCGCAAGCAAAACCTCTGTCGGCTGCCCCCAAACCCACCCAGGGCTGGATGGAGCGGAGCAGCAGCATCCAAGGGACCTCCATCTCTTCCCAGCACCAGGAGGCGGGGGACTGCTCAGCCAGCACCCAGGCAAAAACTCAGGGCGACCCCGTGGGATGTTTTTGGAGCTCACGGCGCAGGTACTCACCCTGTACTTACTGATGTTATGCCTCTCAACRCAGGCACCCTTCAGACAGAAGCGCCCCTCGCCGCAGCCCGTGCCGTCCGCCCAGGGGAAGTGACGGGTCTGGCAGACGATCTGCCCACGCGCCTTGCCTGTGCACCAGAGCTTGGCGCAGTACTGCATGTACGGGCAGGGCTTGGAGCCCACGCCAAAGGCCAGCTCGCACTGCTGGTTCAGGCTGTAGCTCGTCCCCGGCAGGTCTTCGGGCAGCGGGATGGGTTTGGCAGGTTGGTCCAGCAAGCAGTCTCCTGCAGGAGCAGGGATGGGGGGGGTCTACCGGGTCCTCGGGGGGTTGTATGGACCAGGGTGGGGAGGGAGAACATCGCTACGGGGAGGTGAGGGATGGCTGCTGGTAATTTGGCCAAAGCTATCCCAGCCGCACGCTACCAGCGGGACCGGGTGCTACCCCAGGGATGCCCTCGACGTCAGCTGCATCCCAGACCCAAGTGACTCCATCTCTTGGTGACGCTGGGTAGAGCCGTGCCGGCAGCCTCAGGGCAGACGTCACTGCTGGGGACACCCCAGCACTGAGGAAGCCTGGCTGATGCAGAAACGCTGCCAAACCCCTTCGTTTCCTTCTAACTTTGTTTGCAGAGCGGGGAGAAGAGTTGCTCTGCAGCCCATCAGCCTCTCCCAATAACCAGCCCCAGGGACAGATCCTGCTCCCATGGGGCAGGGACACAGGTAAGAGGGCGAGGGGCACAGGAGGGCTCACCGTGGCCGCTGTCGAGGAAGTCGGTGATGATGGCAGCGCTGCAGGCTGACCAGGGGTTGGCACGGTCGATCTGGATGAGGGTGGGGGACATCATGTGGTTGGTCTTCAGCCGGCCGAAGACCTCCTCACAGGCCTTCACGTTGTCGTGGGGCATGTTGAAGACGTGGCCTGGGAGGGGGGATAAGGGGGAGCAGCATGAATAACCCCGCTTGGCACGCAGAGTAGGGCCCCCACAGCTTCTTGTAATGGGGGAAACTGAGGCACGGAGTGGGGCAGAGCCTTGCAAGGATTGCAATGGCTGTGGACAGCCCAGGAGACACCTGGGGAAGGAAAATGCTCATGCACGCCCTGGCTTGGACCGCATGCAGGCACCGGGAGCTCGCAGGACCGGCACACGTGAGTCACCCTGCCGGCAGCATCCCCGAGCCAGCGAGCTTTCCGGCACTCTGTGCCGGCTGTTTCGTGCATGTGGAAAGCACACAGGAAAGGAAGGACAAGGGAAATTGCAAAGAGGAGACTTCAGCGCTCACCCCCCTCCCTCCTCCTCCTCCTGCCGAGCACCGCAAGTGTCTCCAGAGATAGGTGTGCCCTCTGCCTGTTATTTCAGGACTCCTGGATCCTGGAAACCCAGCCAAGGTAGCAACCGCAACAGCAAAGCCTTTTGCTTTCTCAGCAGCTCTTTCCCACCCGRCTCGGGGGGGTCTCGTGCCCCAAGGTGGAGTTTCCCTGTCACCAGATGCTGGTTATTGTCTGATCTTCCGGAGGCTGAAACCAGGGTTATTTTGAACCTCGCTGGCTCCTGGCATTCCTCCCGAGAGGATGGGGAGAGCGGGGAGCCTTACCCAGCTCGTGGGCGGTGGTGAAAGCCGAGGGCAACCCGTCATCCTCGATGACGGAGCAGCTGCGCTTGGGGTCGCACATGGTGCCCACGTCCGCCATCCCCAGCGTGTCGCAGGTGGTGGCACCGCACAGGTCCTGCGAGGCACAGAGGCAAGGGGTTAGTCCCAGGGCCAGCACGGACATCACGGTTCCCCATCCCCACCCCATCCCCGGTACCCCACGGGGAGCTGATCCCAGCCTGCTGGGGGGAAGCTGCCCAAAGGGATGGGGACCTCACCAGGCTGCAGAGGCAGGAAACCTCACCCTGACCTGGACCAGGCTGCAACGACGTGTTTGCATTTAACCTTGGCATCGGGGATGCTTTTTGTGCGTAGCATCCTCCCGTGCCTCCAGCGACAGTTTTTCCCACCCGAACAGCTCCTCCGGCCAGGGTGGAGCTGGTTTCGGCACAGAGGAGTCAGCCTGGCTCCATTCTTCAGGGCGAGCTCAAGGACCGGACCCAGGCGGGTGGATGGGAGGGCGCCCACAGCTGAGCCATTTCTCAACCTCATTCTGCAACTTCTTCCTAGGAACAAGAAGCCCATGGACTGGGTCCAGAGGTTCCCAAGGCTAAGGGAAGTGCTCCTGTCTCTCCAAGACATTTTGCAGCCATTCCTCGAGGAGCAACCAAGCCCAGCTGATTGAAGGAGGAACCAGCTCAGCCTTCTACCCTCAACACAAGGACTGCTGGACCCCACGTAGATGCAGCTGGGACAGAGGACGGGAAGAGTCCCATCGTAGGCGGATCTGCCCTTCTTTGGGATCCAAAGGCGTTCGTGCAAATAAAAAGTCCCTGTTTGAAGATGCACTGCTGCTGCAGCTGTCCTCGGATGCCCCCTTCCCCTGCTGGGGTCTCTTGGTGGCTTGGGGGGGCTGGAGCATCGTCCCCATCCCTCGGTGCCATCCCAGCCGGGCTGGGAGCTGCAGGGGAGGTCGTGCAGGGGGCAGGGAGCAGCTTTCCACATGAAAAGAAAACGTAAGGGACTCGCCGGGCGCTCCCATGCTATAAATAAGCGTGATTCACGCTCAGTGCTCGCCCAGCCAAAGCGCCTGGGTTGTTCAAAATCTCGCATGAGCGGCTCTGCCAACATTTCCAGCGAGGTTTCCAAGCTGAAGGCATTCCCACGCAGGCAGGTTCAGCTGTGGGTAAATAACAGTCCCGATGACTTCAGAGAGCCCCGGCCAGGGCTGAGATGGCTTTAACAGGGGACCTGTGGCTACGAAGTCTGGAGGCACAGACAAGACCGTGATCTCTGGAGAGGTGAGGCAGAGAAACACCTGGGTCTGGGCCGGCTATCGCGACTGGTGGAAAAACCCGTCATACAACCAGGTTCAGCTCTCTGCTCTGCAACAGTTTTCCTTGTTGGCTGGGAACCTGCCGCATCCCTGATCCCACCGTGCATCGAAGCAGGTGGCAATCCCGCATCCCCGGTGGCTGGGCCACTGCTGGCGAGCACGGGGTGACTAGCAAGCCTCAGCACAGTGTCCCCTGTCCCAAAATGCCACCAAGAGCCAGTGCCATCGCCATGCTGAGCTAACTCAGGGATGCAGCTTGCCCAAGCCCCCCTGCCCGTGCTCTCCCCTGTGGCAGTCCCAGAGCTGGGGGTTTGGGGGTGAAGGTGGGGCATGGGGGGGGGGATGACACGGCATCACGGGGAAGAGGCGACCGCTCGCGGCTCCCCGCTCTCTGCTCTTTGAAGAGTTGCCGTTTCCTCGCTGGCGCGGCGAGCTTTTGGCTCCCGGCCCAACACCTGCACTGACACACTGACCCACTTCTTGCTCTCAACCTCGCCTGCCGGCTGCGGGGACACATGAACAAGCAGCTCTTAACAGGGTTTTCCCTAAACCCCCAGCCACAGCCTCCTCAGGGCAGCCCGCTTTGAAAGGCTGGGCAGCCTCCCTGGGCTCTAATGAGGGATCCTGATCCCCCCAAAACACCTTCTCCGGGGTGCAGCCTGCTCAGGAGGGGAGGCAATGCAAGCGGCGGTGCAAGGATGGAGCTACGGAGGGGAGGAGAGAGAAATGCAAGAGGTTTAAGGTGGGAAAGCGGCATGCAAAGGGCCAGCTCTGCCTTTGCACGGTGTGCTCACCGTCACCGATATCTCCCGCTGCCAGCCCAAATAAAGGGAGGATGCCCGGTGCCCCTTGCACCATGCCGAGGGGCTGCAAGCAACCTGCTTGATGCACCGTCAAGGCTCTTCTGCCAGCCTGACCTTCATCTGTGGGCACTTCTTCATCCCCTTGTGAACTTCTCGAGATATTCTGCGGGTCAGCTGGGGAGGATACTTGTGGCTATTGCATTAATTCACCTACTCAGAGGCCAGGCCATACGCACTCTCCCAACCGTGGAGGCTTCCCATGYGTGTCCAAAGCAAGCCCAAAAAGCTGAGCCTTGAGCTACAGAGTGCRGGTTTCCAAATTTCCCCGTGACATCTGCCGCACGCTAGGCTACAGCCAGATGTTCCTTGGTGCGACGTCCCTTTAGTTTTACAGCAGGCCAAAGGTGTTCAGCAAACCTTTGCTGGTGGGACATCAAGGTTMAGGATGGGTGGGAAGCTCGGCCGAGCCCTTTGCCGTGGTGTGTGACGCTATTTCCAAAAGGCAGGAGTGCGGCTGAAGGCTGGATGCTCTGCAGGACCCTCCAACAAGCACCGGCTCCGGTAGGAAGGTAAAGGTCCCATGGCTGTGGTTGCTGGCAGATCTGCACCCACCGGCTGAGCGGGACCGAGCTCCCCAAAGGCAAATCCGCAATCCAGCACGACCGACGTTGGGAGGGAGCAAAGCCGAGCGGGAGAGGACAGCCCCATTCATCAGCAACTCATTGACACAACTGGAAACTGCCTATCAACCAGGCTTGAGATGAAATTTAAGTCGGGGGCTTATGTAACAGCTTTTTGGCAGGGAGATAAGCTCCGGGGTGTCAGGGGACCCACTGATGGATGCACTTCAAGGAAGGCAGATGTCTCCTCAATCGTGTGCCTTTGCACCGAGCTTGCTTTGGGATTTCAGGAATGGATGGTTTAGCAATATGTAAAAAATGCAGCCCGGCCGTGATCTGCAGCTTTTGAATCGGTGGGACCAAATCCATCCCACGTGTGGCTCCGGTGACCTCACCGGGTTTCCACCAGAGATGGAGCTGGCTTGTCCCCGCAGGGGTGTCAGCAGGCTTCCTCCTCTTTGCAGCCGCCCCGCGCAGGCAGGAGCTGCTCCAGCRGGCTGGGGTTCAACCCTGCCTGTGCTCTGGCAGGATTTACAGCTGGCTGGAGGACACGGCCCCTGCCCGGGGCGGGGGGGTGGGGGGACAGGGAGAACGGGCGGGACAAGGTCTCACACGTCCTGCACAGCATCGTTSCTGCTCCAGGCCATCGTCAGCCCGCGCTGACCCCAGGCTAGGGGCAGCTGAACCGAGCTGGATGCTCTAGCCTTCCCACCCACGAGTGCTTGACCTGGAAAGATGTTTTGGGAATAGTCTCCCTGCTGTTGAGGGGAGTTCCCGACCTGTCCCTAATCCAAAGACATCTGGGCAGGGATGGGGGAAGGAGAAAACACAAGTTGGTAAAACGCGACAGTCCCCTTCAAGCTGGGCTCGTCCTTCTCCCCTCCCGTTAGCAATTTGGGGGTGCAGGCTGTAACACCCCAGCCAGGCACCGCACCGACGTCAACGCTGAGAAAGGACCACGGGGAAGAGGAGAAGCATTTTGGGGGAGGCTCTGGGAGTAGTGTCAGCGCTTCGGTGTCACCCAGTTTATCGAGATGGGAGGACGGAGAGCTCCTCCTGGCACAGCAATCACCCCGCACCCCACGTAGCCGAAGGCGAGCAAAAGGCAGCTCAGCAAAGCCCCTCTCCCACCGCAGGGATGCGGCCAGCTCACGGCAGCGGTGGGGGAAGACTCTGGCCTCCCCCCGCAAAAAGGGCTGCAAGCGCTGGCTGTATCTCTGGTGCTTTTCTTCCAGCCCTGAACTGCGTCCACGCAGAGCAGCCAGCACGTGGAGGAGAGGTCCAGGTTCTCAGGAGGACCATGAGTCAGAGGAAGCGGGGAGAGGTTTTTTCTTGGCAGGTGGCACCGTGAGCTGTTCCCAGCCGGGGAGGGGGAAGCAGGGCTGCACTCCTCCTCTTCTGGGCTCGGACCCTGCGTTTCGGGGTGGTGGCCGCTGTGCGCCGGAGCTGCCGGGCACTGGCTGCCGAGGCTCCTGCCAGCAGGCAGGGGATGGAGCGGCAGGTTTCTGCCCRTGGGGACAACCTGCCTTTGCACACCTCTTGGCCTCACAGACCCCCTGGCAGGGCTTTCTCCGGGCTGCTGGCCAAAACCTGCCCAGAGGACAGCAAGAGCTGGCTCAAGGAGGATTGTTCCACACCTCTGCTCCCCCCGCCCTGTCATCTCAGGGGGGAGGGTCCCGTGGGAAAGGGGGATCAGCCACAAGTGCAACCTCCTCCAGCGTGCACCAGAGATGGGACGCAGGTGGCAGGAGGCCTTAGCACGGTGCAGGGCTCCTTGAAATTGGGGACAGCCCCTCTGGGTCATCCCCCCTGCACCCACCTGCTTGGTGAAGAGGATGGCGGTGTCCCAGTACTCGGGGTGCTTGTCGCTGACCTTGTTCCACTTCTTCTGCCAGGCGCAGAAGTTGCGGAGGGTGAGGGCGGCATTGCCGGTGACCTTGGGCCCCTTGTCATCCTGCCCGATGAGGAGGAACTTGACCACGGAGATCTGGATGGGGTTACGGATGCTGGGGTGCTTGTAGAGGCGGGCGGCCGTGGCCATCAGGGTGAGCAGATAGTGCTGGAGGTCATCCCCGTGGAACTTCACCATCGACTCGTCGGCCACCACCAAGGTCTCCACGTAACGCGGGACCGAGGCGAAGCGCTTGGCCCGACCCCCTTTCCCCCCCCCACGCCCCCGGTACTTTTCCAGTGCCTGCAACACCCCGGGGGTGAGCCCGGAGCCCACGGCGCAGCGGGATGCTCCGGCCCCGACGGGGCGGCCGGGGCTGCGGCGCTGGAGGCGGTGGGCTCCCCCGGCCGCCCCCCCCGCCAGCGGGCTGATGATGTACTCGGCCCCGCGGTAGCCGAAAGCCCCCCGGAGCCCCCCGCAAAGGCTGAGGGCGGCGAAAGATTCCCGGTCGGCGTTGACATCCCCCGAATAAAAGCAGTGGCGGAGACCGGGGAGGGGGCGGGCGGCACCGGGCGCGACCCCCAGGTAGTGGGCGGCGAAGGCGGGCGCGATGAAGTGGGCGTCGGGGGAGAGATGGAGGTAGAAATCCTCCCCGAAAGCCGAGAGCTGGAAAACAACCGCTTGCCCTCCCCGGGGGGGCTCGGCGGGACCCCGCCTGAAGTAAGGCCGCCCGTTGATGTCGGGGTCCAGGCGGAGGGGGGTGACCACCTCGGTGTCCGCCGGGGGACCCCCCGAGGGCAGGCTCAGCCCCGGGGCGCCCAGCAGCAGCAGCGGCAGCAGCGGCAGCATCGTCCCGGCGGGCTCACGCCGGCGGCATCGGGGTTTGGGGGAGGCGGGGAGGGGGGGGGGGAGAAAGCAGGACCCGGCCCCCCCCTTCCTCCCTCCCTCCCTCCTCCTCCTCCTCCTCCTCCTCCTCCTCTTCCCAAAACTCGGCGGAGGTTGGAGGGGAGCGGAGCGGCCGTGCGAGCCGCCTGCCCCGCCGCTACCTGCCTTGTGGGGCGCATGGGGTTTATATACGGCGGGACCGGGGAGGGGGGGAGCGGGGCGCGGCTTGGCCCCGCCGCAGCCACTCCGGTGCGGGGGGCCGGGAGCGGCGGAACGGAGCGGGGCCGGCGGAGGAGCGGGGCCGGGAAAGCCGAGCTCCGCCCGGGGCTGCCGCCGCCGCCTCCCCGGAACGGAGCGGGGTGGGGAGGTGGGGGGGACGGGACCCTTCTTCACTTGTATTCTTGCAGCGGAGAGGGGGAGCCTGCAGCCCCCCCCAGGGATGCTCCCGTCTGCCGGGCTCCCTCCTACCGCGCTCCGGTCGTGCTGGGTCCCGCTCTAAGCGAAGGGGAAGGATGAAGCTCCGTGGCCCCGGTGTGTGTGTGTGGGGGGGGTAAATCCACAAAGATGGGGGTGCTGAGGGGGGGATGTGGTTGGGGCAGGGGTGTGCAGTGAAGATGAAAGGTCCCCTGCTTCCCACTGGTATTTGGGACAGTTCAGCAGAGTGGGGGACCTGCTATTTGGCAGCTGAGGGTTTAGCTCTCAGACTTCTTCGGGAACATACAAATCTGTTTTTCAAAGCCCAGGGAAGTCTAGCACTGAGATCCGGGCTGTGTCCCTCCACACAATTCCAGACCTGCCACCCCGACAGCCCTACCTTCTGTGCCTCCAGACCAGGGGTACCCCAGTGCTCTTCTCCCCAGGGGACCAGCTTTCAGTGCATCCCTTGCTACCCTACCCCAGCCCCGTTCAGTGGCTCCAGCCAAGGGGCAAAGGGGTAATTTCCACTTCTGAGAAAGAGCTCAGCTTCCCTGCATCCCCAGGGACCACTCAGTAAGTGTCAATACCCGTGATGTCCTCTCCTCTGAGACCCCGGGACACACTGTATGGAGTATACGGGAATCTCCCCATGCCCACTAAACAAAGTGATCATCAGAACAGTGTTTGGGACCAGGGAGGATGCTGGGGCAGGTGATGCTATTGGGCGGTAGAAAGATCTCATCATGGGTGGGATTTTTCCGGAGCAGGATAGCTAAAAGGAGAGCGATGAAGAGTCCTCAGTAACCATCTGGGGCTGAGGAATAGATTTATGGACAGCAATAAGCACTCCGACACCGGGATGGGCTGCACAGGGAGATGCCCAATGGGTCTTTTTCTCCTGCAGCAGCTCTGTTTCTACACAAGCTGGTTTTGTGCCCAGAGGGAAGGATGGACATTTCTGTAACGCTCCCAAGCTACCACCGGGCACCCAAG
Source organism: Phoebastria nigripes (assembly GCA_035582835.1). Lineage (NCBI taxonomy): Eukaryota > Metazoa > Chordata > Aves > Procellariiformes > Diomedeidae > Phoebastria > Phoebastria nigripes. Next base: position 1,669,101 of record JAYKAV010000334.1, on the reverse strand, counting down.
TCGTGCACGTCCTCACAGCCCACGCTCCTTTCCAGCACGCTGGGTTGGTTTAATGATAAAATTAAGTCCTTCTCATAGACAGGCTGGTTTTGATGTGATTTCAAGCCTCAATAAAGGCTACAAGCACAGCTTAAGAATTTGTGCATATATGAAATATAAGCCAAGGCTGTTGCTTAAGACGCAGAGCCCACAGCCTGCAGCCTGGCTCGTTTCGGTGCCAGCACTTCCCCACGCTGTGGTTTGCTCGGTCGTGTGCCTTGCAGCTGAACTTGTAACCCAAAATAATCATCTGACTGCGCTGGGTTCAGTGAATCAGGGATTTTGTCTGCTGGCCAAAGTACAATGTGTCCAGGGATGTTGATAGGACCACAAAGCGAAAACGGGCAGCACAGGGAGTGGAGGTGCAAGGGGGAAAGGACACAACCTTGAGCATCTCAAGGTGCCGGGAGGGAACTTCTCCTTCCCACGGCACTGCCCTGTTCAACAGGGCAAGTTTATCCCGGAGACCATAGCAGCATCCAGGGTGGCATATGGTCCCAGAGGTGCCACCTCGCAGCAGCAGCATCCAGCTCTGGGCTGAGCCCATGGCTCCTGGGGACATTTTGGGAATGAAGCTTATTTTTGAAGCTGTGCCGGGTTCCTGAGCAGGAAGGGGAGGCTGTTGTGCTTCCTCCCATCCCCACCTCCGCTCTGTTTGCTCTTTGTGGCTTCATGTTTAAAGACAGTAAATTCTCGTTCCCTTCACATGCGACGGGCGGGCAGCAGCGCTTGTACCATCTCAGGCGGTGTTTGGTGTTCAGCACTGGGGAAAGACACAGCAGAAGACCCTGCAGGCTGGCATGTATGCTGAGCTGCAAGGAGCTCAGGGGGTCTCTGCCCTGCAGAGATACCGGTGAGGAGAAGATGGGAAAGGGAGCAGAAAGGTCCCTACGTGCACCATGAGAGCACCTTGGCTCCAGGCACCCCAGCCTAGAGGTCATCAAACCGGGGTTAGTCATTGCTGCCCCAGGAGCTCCAGCCCCTCCATCTGGTAGATCTTCTCCAGCGAGAGAGGATGAGTCAAACCGAACTGGCAGGACTTTACTTCCAGCCTGGAGAACATCTGATTGCCTCCTGATGGGGAAAGGCAGGCAGAAAATGCGAGTGTTTTGGCTCTGCCTGAGCTGAGACCCGCTCCATCCTGTCAGACACTGGGTTTTAGCCGGACTCGCTCTGTCCCATGACGTTAATGGTGTGCCAGTGTCTTTGGGGTTGAAGCGAAGAGGCAGATCAGAAGCCTGCTCTCTCACAGCGTCCCCTGTCCTCACTCTCTCTCTGAACAGGGGGGAATCACCTACCCAAAGACAGAGCTTTGTTTGCAAGCTGAATCGTCTGGTGCCTTCATTTTCCTGCCCACGGTGAGTAGGAAAGCTGCTGAGTATGTGGAGCGTGTATTGCCCTTAGGGCTCATCCTTTACAGGCAGCACCCGGGGCTGCTGGCATGTCTCAGAGCACTCCAGACAAGAAGGGAGGCATATTTTTATTTTATTTTTCCTCGAGCTCAAGGACATGACGTGATTTTCCCAGTCTCCGTCACTAGAGAGGACCCAGACAAAGCCCTTGAGCAGTCCCAGGGTTGTGGCGTCTGCTCGGGGCGCTTCTATCTCCCTCTCAAACCAAGGTGGGCAGAGGGGAATATCTCTGTTATGGCTCCTGCTAACATGAAGGGGCAGATTACAGCGATCGGCCATGACAGGGGAGGGTCAGGGCCAGGAGAGAGCAGACAGGTCCCTTCTTTGAGGACCTCCCGGCAGTTGCTTGTACCCCGCAGCCCTTTATAACTGCAGGAAGGAGCCTGCCCAAGATAACACCTCGGTCTCACTCTGCATATCTTTCCAGGTTTTTGGGGCTGAATCTGGTGGCTTTTCATGCCCTGTAGTGTGCCTGGATTTAATGGAAATGGGCTGGATATAGGTGACCTTAAGGAGAGCACATGGTAAGTAGGGAATGGAGATGGAAGATGCCTTTGGACCTCACCGAACAGCTACAGATAATAAAGTATATAAAGGTATAGAAGGTAAATTCGGCTCCTACTTTGATTTTTGCCTAGAAACCACTTTAAGGTAAAACCCATCTCACCCAGGTCTGATCTTGAAGTATCAGTGTGAGCTGGTCTGCGGTGTGGACCCTCCTTCTCCCATCTCCCTCCTGCTTCGTCCCAAGCGCCTCCGGGAAGTGACGATAAGTTATTTTCTTTCTTTTTTTTCATCATCGTTGCAATACCAAGGGTGCAAAGTTAGAAATAAAAGAAAAAAAAAAAAAAACCCAAACAAAAACAAACCCTCACATATCTCCTGGATGTTCCAGTTCACAAAAGCAATAGTTTTAAATAGACCATCTGAGAGCTGCAGGCCAAAGATAGAGTGGAAAGGTTGTAGGCAGGGAAAAGCTGGCGTTGCAAGCCGTTCACTTGTCTTCGGCTGAAAGGTTGGCAGATCAGAGGCCTGGGCTCTCACCCAAAAGTTCAGGCTGTGCTCTCCCAACTCCCCACCACATGCGCAGGAAGGAGGAACCTCTCCAGGGACTGAAGATGAGTCAAAACGAGTTGTTAGGCGGCTTTCCAGGGAAGAAAGGCTTGGAGAAAAAAATCTGGCTGGGTCTAGATAGGGTCATTGAGGGAGAGATACTCAAGAAACCTGAGCACGTGGAGGTCTTTGTAACCTAAAACCTGCCCCATCCTTGGTCCAGGAAGATGCTGAATTTAATTAGATTTATTCTGGTTCGGGTGATAGCGACTGGAGATGGGCAGGATGCTCTGCCTTGGGTTTCCCATGCAGCCCTTGCAGTTCTTCGACGCAACAGGGATGGCAGCAGCACTTTACCTGCCCYGTGAGAGAAGAGGATCTATGCTTTAAATGTCTTCAAGGCCATGTCTATGTGCAACACAACAAAAATCAAATCAGCCTGCTGCCCCCGTGCACAGGCAACACAGAAGGATCCCTGTGCCTTGTCTCGTTGCTCCTGGAGCAGGAGCATCTCTGCTGCCTTCTCGCATCGTTCCGACACATAATGTCACCTCTGGCATCTGGCAAGGCTTCGATATGGGAATACCAAGGTATGCTGAAAAAATTATAAAGCTTGGTTTTGCCCGATTTCCAGCCAGTATTGCAGGTCCTGGGGTTGCTGATAGTTCATATACCCAGAAAGCATCCAAAATTCCCTTCTCTCTTCACCCCGCTTGGTATTTAAGGCTCTCTCCTGTTCAAAGGAAGATAGACACAGGTGTTTCCAGGGTGTTTTAAAACAGTAAGTGGAAATTTAGAGGAGCTAAACGATGGCCCCACATAGCCCCAGAAAACAGTATCACATGTTTCTGATCGTTCATRCACACAGACCTTCACCCAGGACTACGCAGCTCTATATTGTACCCACCTGCCTGAGACAGGGTCCATCCTTGATTAATTAGCTTTATGTGATGCTCATGTTAGAAATACATAAACCAAAGATGCATAAAGATACCAAGCTTGCAAAAGGGTGAAGCTGCAGATCTGGGTAAGCCTGAAAGGTTGTCAAAATTATGCACATCTGGAATAAACCTGGGGTGATGGAGATTCACAAGCCAGCTGCCGAGGATGCTCATCACTCAGGCAAACCATTATGAAGTTCATTCATTTTTGTCAGCCCATAAACCATGAGAGAGTGGAATAGGGAGGAGGGGGGGATTCAGATGTGGGGGTTTTTTTCTAGAGAAGAGTATTTTCTTTATAACTTGCCATATTTCTTTAGCACTGTTTATGAGCTGGTTCATAGGAAAAGCAGCCCTAGGGCAGGCTTGGAGGTCTCTGTCAAATTTGGAGGGTTTTAACCCCAGGTCGGACACAGCTTTGCAAGAGGCTTGGGGAAGGACCAGGTGATTCTTGGAGGCTCTTCTCACTGATGTGCTGGTCTCGGGACACTTTGCAAACCTCAAAACCCAGCCGGGAAGCGGAGAAGCAGCTCCCCAGGGAGCACAAAGCCTGGGAGGAGGCTGGAAATAGGATTTAGCCCTTGATTTTGGAAAGCCATAAATCTGCTTCCCTTACAGCCACACCTGCACGCAACTGGAGCTCCAAAACCACCCTGAAGCAAGGTTGCCCTCTGGTGACACTTTGTTTTTCTGCAAACCAAGCTATGAAATGTAATTGAATGCAATAGATTGCATTACAAATCAAAATGCAATTAAAAATAGAGAATAAATATGGAGGTGCCTTAAGGCAGTTTAGAAATCAGAGGTAGAATCCTTTCAGATCAAATCAAATCAAATCAAATCACAACTGCGGCCCTTTGCTCTCGATGTACCCAGCTTATGGTGCGTCTACGGCACCAAGAGCTTTCGCAGGCGGCATCATCAGCTGATTAACCTAGACCCAGCCTGGCTGTCCCTGCCCTTTCCTAAATCCTACAAATCTGATTTCCCCACATTTAAGGGACACAGTAAGAATTACGGTTTTCCCCAGCATCACTCTCACAGCCGCCAACCCCCCCGTGCCATCGGTGCATGGTCTCCAGGGACAGGCTGCTGCACCGTGGGTGGGGGGGGGATCAAATATTGCACTAAGGGAAAGGCAAAACCAACTTTTTACAGGGTATGGAGGATTTTGAGGTACCAAAGGTTAAATAACCACCACTCGTAAGGCAGGGGGGCCCTCTCGTGGCTGTGGTCATGGAGCGGGGGTTCAACGCAACGATGACAGATTTCGACTAGGATGGCACTTTTTGCTACTTAATTCACTTGCCAGTTCTCACTCGCTCCAAATCAAGCCCAAATCTCCCCTYCTCATGCAGACCTAAGGCGAGCAACAGTTTCCCTGAATCTCACTTTCCAGTTTTTGCAACTAAGATGGTTTCATTGAAGATAACTTGGCAGGATGCAAGGCCAGGGGCCTGATTTAAAGCCCAGCTGCTTTTCTGGGAGAGTTTTCTTCCCACCTGCTTACATTAAAAGGAAAACTAATGGAATTGCTTCTTTTGACCTCAGGTGGGTTTTGCGCTGGCTGCAGGACCCCTTCACTCTCTTCTTGCTGCTGCAGGATCTGCTCCACGACAGCAAACTCGCAGGGATGGATTTGAGGTTTCCCACCACGCAGCGTAGGGCATCACTGACATCTAGTGGTAATATTTTTTGAGCTTGTAGCTGCTTTGTTGATCGCTCAAATAATTCTCCCGAATGTTTTTCCCTGGGTTGAGGGGGAAGCAAACAGGGGAATACCTAAACCACCAGCCTGGCACTGCAAATTTGGATGTGATCCCGTTTGCAGGGCAAGGTGGGCGCAGCAAAGCATCCCAGAGACCCCCAAAATGGGCCAATTTCGCTGCTGCAGAGCACGAACAGCAAATGCAACGTGGGAGTCATCCTGGCAGCCAAAACTCCCCTGGGAGATGGATGCCAGGCAGCAGGAGCGCAGGGTTTGGCCCTCCGTGAAGGATGAGGGAGGGAACTGCCCGCTGCCTGGCTTTGCAGAGCTGGGGACATGCAGAGGGGAGCGGGGCAGACGTTTGCAAGCTGTTTGATCAAAAGGGTCTTTAAATCACAGTGACTACGGAGTTAATGGCTTTCACATGCTCAGACAGCCCCATAGAAATGAGAGCCGCAGCCCTGAGTGGCAGGCAAAATTTGGTGGCAGCGTGTCCTGCAAGGGGTTAAGAAGCAGGAACCCCGAAAAGTCTTGGGGTGCCTCATCCTCTGCTGGGAGGAGATGCAGAGGGGCCGGCAGGTGAGGTTTTGCTGTCTCCCAGAGTGCCTTCGAGCTGGTTCATAATGAGCCTGGCGAGGCTCGTATCGGCTACAAGAAATTCCAGCTACCGTTTGCAGAGCGAGCCGCTAATGAAAACCAGCGGTGCCTTCAAGCTAAGAGGCAAACATGTCCTCCGAGATCAAAGATGCAGCTCTGAGAGCGGAAAGCCGGGAATAAATTGCATCCTGTTGGAGAGACGTGCCCTGTGTCGCCTGCAGCCTTACCTGTCCTAGTTCAGAGCAGGGGCACCACCTCTCYTTGCCTACCCTCCCGTGCTTCACGGCAAAGCAAAGCCCAGTGAGATGCACGCCTGGGCAGGCACCTTCAGTGGGGTTTGGGGTTGGAGGAGGCAGAGTCAGGGCTCACTTTTGGCTTCTGGTCCAGCCTCTGCGCTTTCCTTCTGATTTTAAAACACAAATTGTGTTTTCTCCCCAGCCAAAGCTGCAGAGGGAGGAAAACCCACCCTGGCCACTACGAAGAAGCCGCTCCAGCTGCGAGCTCAGCTCCCTGCCAGGCGAGGAGGGGGCTGCGGCCGGAGCCGGCTGCTGCAGGAGAGCAGCCAAGGCGCTGGGTATCGAGGGAGCACATTTGATACGCAGCCCTGGAGAGATGTCCCAGCCTGAACTACACCGTGCCTGGGGTAGCTTTTTTTTTTTTTTTTTTTTTTAATTATTATTTCCTCCCCTCTTACGGTCACAAAAACCACACTTTAAAAAGACAAAGTAATCAGAGCCTTGGCCCCAGGGCAGTGCTGCTATTTAGAGCCAGGGCTGTGTTTACTATATAGGTAGGGATGTGGCTTTTAAGTGGAGATAATAATAGAGAGGCAGATGTAAATACATCCTCAAGTAAAGGGAGACCAGCCTTTAACCCTGTGCCCCATTGCTCAGCCATGGTTGGACTCTGGTTTCCCAGGAATCCCGAGGTGCTTTACCTTTTCAGATCTTTTTAGGAATAGGCTAAGGGGAAAAAAACCCAAACCCACAGTGTAGAGGAGCTGGTCCTTGGGCTTGCATCCACAGCAAGGTTAAGGGAGAACAAGCCTGGTCCTGAGCATGTGCTACTCCCTGTAAAAGGTTTAGAAAATCAGGGTATGGAGCAGGATAGGACCCACCACCCCCGGACTGCGGCAAGGACATCCCAGGATATTTCAGTGCTGCACAAAGGGCACTTTGGAGGCCAGGAATCTCATGAACTAATGGGGAAGGAGGGCTTAAGAGGAAAGAAGGAGTAATATATAAGGAGTAATTTCCCTTTCTCCATTACAGCTGGTTGTTCCCTGGTGCTGAGCGGGTTCCCAGCCAGGGACAGCGTGTTTCTGCCCATCTCCTGATGTTTGCCACCACTGAGTACATGACAGCAGCTACCTGGTTTTACAGCCTGAGACTTTTATACTCCTGTAGGATTTTCACTCACTGCAAGGGAATGCAGATGGGAAGAAAAACTCAGTCTGAAAGGGGGAGATCTGGATTTTAAATGAAGTCACACAACATCACTGACCCCCCCCCCCCAAAAAAAAAAAGCGACAGGAGGAGCTGGCTGCATTGTTTTATTCTCATAGGTATTTTCCATAAGTCTGATTTAGCCTGTTGCCTTATTCCAGCCAGAGGAAACCCCATGTGGACCCAGCTGTTCGCTCAGGGCATGGAAACCTCCTTGTATGTGTCACTGTTGGAGCTTTCCCTGGGGCCCAAAGCCCTCTCTGTCCCTGGCTAAGTGAAGGACATGGGAACCGCAGAGTGAAACCTCCTGAGGCACCTTCTGCCTCGCAGGCTGAAATGAGATGCTCTCCAGCTGGCAAAGGCCTGGTGCTTTCCAGCAGTCAAGGGATGCTGGGGGAAATGGGAGAGGAATCACCCCCCTGGGGCAAATCTTCCCATGGTGGGGAGGTGGGGGGTGGGTGGGAAATAGGGTGCCAAACCCCAGCCCCTGGGGCAGGACCACCTCCCCGAGCCCCTCGGCTGCCCGCCTGGGCAGGATCAGGCCCCGGCGGGGCAGGCGGGCAGAGGCTGGGCTGAAGGGGTTAATGCTGGGAGAGTAACAGGCTGGAGTTGACACTTGGAGGCAGGCGGGGCTCCCGGCGCCTGATTGGCCTCAAATCGCATCCAAAAGTGGGTTGGTTTTTTTTTTTTTTTTTTTTCCCCGTGGTTTTTTTTTTTTTTTTTTTTTTTTTTTTTTTTTTTTTTTTTTTTTTTTTTTTTTTTTCACTTCTCCTCCTCCCCCAGGCTCTGGCTGGCAGGGGAGGGGAGTGGGGAACAGCGAGAGATCAAAAATAAACCTCTTATGTCAAAGCCGGGGGGAGAAAGTATAAATACAGCGGGCTCCGCAGCCGGCGCGGAGGCTGCGGGGGAGCCGCCGAGAGCCCGGCGGGGCGGCAGGGCCGGGCGATGGGGCGGCGGGCGCTGCTGGGGGGCCGGGCTCCGCTCCACCTGCTGCTGCTGTGCCACGCGTGGGCGCTGCCGCCGCCTCCGCGGGAGGCGCAGCCGCTGCTGCCCGCCCGCCTGCCCGCACCGCCGGGGCAGCTGGCCCTGCGGCTGGCCGCCTTCGGCCGCGCCGTCGTCCTCCGCCTCCGCCCCGACGCCGCTTTCCTGGCCCCCCGTCTCCGCCTCCAGCGCTTGGGGGGCCGGCGGCCGGTGGGACGGAGCCCGCCGCGCCGGGGCTGCTTCTACGCGGGAGCCGTCGAGGGGAACCCCGATGCCCCCGCCGTGCTCAGCCGCTGCGGCGGAGGCGGCCTCCGCGCCGCTTTCCTTCTCGACGGGGCGGCCTACGAGCTGCAGCCGCTCGGGCATCCCTCGCCCGGACCGCCCTGGAGAAGCCTGCACCGCCTCCAGCGCCGGGCCGCCCCGCCGGGAGCCCACCCCGCTGCTGCTGCTGCCGCCGCCGGCCCCGGGGAGCCGCTCCGCCGAGCCAAGCGCTTCGTCTCCCAGGCGCGGTACGTGGAGACGCTGCTGGTGGCTGATGCCTCCATGGTGCGCTTCTACGGGGAGGACGTGGAGGTAAGGGGTAGCGGTGTCCTCCGTCCCCTCCATCCCTCCGTCCCCTCCATCCCTGCATCCCTCCTGTCCCCATCCCTGCTCCCTCTCCACCTCCTCCCGTCTCCCCCACTCCGTCCCCTCCTGTCCCCCCCCACGCCCCCAGTCTGCTGGCTCTGCCTCCATCCCCCGCTGCCTGCCCCCCACCTGCCCAGCCCCCGCAAGGACAAGCAGCCCTGGGATGCCAGGGACCACCCTGGGTGAGCGAGTAGAGAGCTGGGGATGGGGTGGGGGACCTTGGCTCTGTCCCCACCCTTCCTTGCTGTGTAGGGGCTGTAAATCCCTGGGGCAAAGGCTGCAGGGTTGATCTATGGGGTTTGGTCAGTGTTTGGGGACCCTTTCCCAGACCTGGCATCCATCCCGGGGAGCCTGTGTTTGCACGGGCTGGACGCCGTGATGACCCATCAGTCTGGTGTCCCCAAAGATGAGGGACAGAGGGGGTTAATGCCTTTCTTGCTACAGGGAAAGAGCCGTGCTGCAAAGCGATGGGCTTAACTCCCTTCCGGATAGGAGCTCGGGCCAGATAGTAAATAAACCAGAGGCTGAGTAATGCGCAGTCCCGCTCCTGAGCCACCTGTTAGCAGCCGAGCAGATGCACGAATAACCCTTTCCCCCAGCCACCACCGCCAAAAACACTGCCCCTCCTTCAACATGCTCTGGCTGCGGAGACCCTGCCCATGGCCAGGCTTTGCAGAGACACCGGGAGCAGAGATCCTGGCCTCTCGGCCCCCCGCATCCATCTCCAGGGCTGTTGACCAGCTGCTTTCATTGGCACCAGGTTATTTTTCATGCCTTTTGCAAAGCCAGCTCCCCACTGCCATGCTCCCCGCAGTGATGTGTTGTTCGGGTCCAAAATCACGTTTGCATGGTCTGAAACACGCTCAGGTCTTTTTAAGGGATAACTGTGCACCGAAGTTGCTCGTCCTCTGCTGTGGGTTGTTTGGGCATGGGGTTGTTAGAGGAGTTCTTGAAGCTGGAGCTCAGCGGGCAGCTGAAACCAGGGGCTGTGCTTTGGCAGCCTGGCTTTGCCATTTCTGCCCGCTTCATCCTTCCCCTGGGGGCTTCATCCAGCTTTTCCACTCCTAATAAAGCAGTGTTTTAATTCCAGCCCTGCAGGGCTGGACCTTGAGAAATGCTAAACCTTGGAGTTCCAGCTGATTTCAGCTGCTCAGCATCATTCAGGTTTTGCCCCTTGCTTGGTTTTGCTTGCATGCCACCAAGCCAGGCTGGCAGGAACAGATAGCAGAGGGTCAAGGAGCGATGGATGCTGCACTTGGAGACAGCCCTCCCCCAGAGCTCACAGTAGTCAAAAATAGAGTTTGCAATGGAGTAACCTGAATTTTTAAGCAACAGGCATATAAATGTTGGGGAAATGACTCTCCCCCTAGTGTGAAGCTGGTCTCTGATTCCCCAAGAGGACAGGAAAAATAGTGTATGGCAAATTCTGCACCCAATGGTTTTAAAGCAACACCCAAGGGTCTGCCGCCTCCTACAAATCAGGTGATATATTTTGGGGTGGGGAATCCTGATAATGCCCAGCTTGAGCAGGGGAAAAAGCAGCAACCCTCTGGGTAAATCTGTGCCGTGGCAGCTCTCAGAAGGCTGCTGAGCTGCACATATACACAACCAAGGGGCTGAAACGCTGGTACCCTGCCCTGGTTTGGCTGGTACAGCCCTGGGGGTGGGTGATGCTGCCTGGTAGGTCCATGACAGCTCCGTCCTTAGTTATCAGTGACTTTCCAGTCTGCTTGGCTCCCATTTTACCATCATCTTCTCTTTGTCCCCAAGAACAGTATCTTTGCGTCACCTCTCAGGGTATTTCTTGATGGGAAGGAAGCCTTTAAAGATCTTGTTTTGGATGAACAGGGCAGTTAACGTATTTAAGTGTTTGGGAGAAAACTTCAACCAGCTCTCGTGTAGTAGTAAAAAAAAAAAAAAAAGCCACCTGCTGGGTTTCTGTGTCTTTTGTTCTCAGCAACAAAAATGCAGGGAGAAGCACGGTTGCTGCTAACTCAGGAGACCAAATAGCCATCTCGCTTCTCCCTAAATACCTAGCTTTTGTGGGCCAAAAAAAGTGATGGCTCGCTCGTGCTGGTGAGATCTTAGAGAGCTGACTAGGAGATGCCCAGGGAGCAGAAAGGTTGAGTCAGATGAAACCGTATTTATATAGTGACTTTTCTTCCCGTAACCACACTTTAATTACCAAATATTTATTAAAGGTCACAAGCATTGTTTGTATTCCCAGGTATTTTCTTGCATAAGCTGTAACAGCTCAAGTAGAAGATAGTCACCGTAAGATGCGTTCAAGCATTGCAAGTTATAATCAATGTCATGCTGTTATTAGAAATAAAGCATTAATAGCATTTTCCTAACAAACCTGAGCCATTATAGCTCAGCTGTTAACCTAATTCAGATAACAAGAGTTAAATTCCACCTCCATCAATACTCATGTAAACCAGGAGGAAATGATGAAGTAAGAGCAGAACCGGACCTAAAATTTGGGAGTTTAATCATTCTTCTGGCTTGATGATTGCAGGAGGTGGRGTATTTGGGCAGCGTTAGCAGCAGGACAGTGAGGAGCCAGCAGGTCATGGAGGACTTGGCAGAATGCGACCTGCAGTGATTAGGAAAAGCCCCCTTATATAGGGATGGGTGTGAGGCTCCAGGCTGGACATACAAGTTATCCTTTGTTTTTCCTGTAGAGGACCCAAAATGCTTGGGGGGAAAAAAAAAAAAAAAAGAGGACAGGGAGCATCACTAACAGAATTAAGGGGTGGTTTTGAGTATGGGAAACTGAGGCAGGAGACAGCGTAGGGGCTAAGCCCTCTGACGTGCAGAAGAAAGGGCATTTGGGCTGAGCACCTGCAGCGCAGGCTGCACTTGCAGAGATGCTCTGCAAGTCTCGGGGGATGTTTGCCGAGACACCTAAAGCATCAGGCGGTTAAAAAAACCGGCCGCAGCATCCCCAGCCAGTTGGCAGCAGAATCAGATTCCTGTGGTGGGATTTCTCCAGTCTCTTGGGTGCAGATGAGACGCATTTCCAAGCTTTCCTCTGCAAACATGATGGCTACGATCCCCTTTTCTTTCCCCCTTGCTCTTGCAAGCAAGGAGTCTGCGATCCCTGACTCCAAGAGCTGGTAATGATCGAGGATCATGGCAAAATCAAATCAGTCTGATTAAGCTGGGATTCCTCACCTGACTTCTGTGGTTTTTCCAGGCAGATTTACAAGGTTTTAGGAGTGCTGTTGCAATCCCTTCCCTCTAAGACCAGGTGGGTGCTGGAGTGTGCAGCACGGGGCACTGCTGGGGTCCCACTGCCAGCTCTCCCACACCCGGATCGACCATCAAAGTGACCTTGGAGGTAAAGTCAAAGCCACCCTGGAGCCTCAGGTCCCCTCATGTCCGGCTCCTAGGCTTGCTTTAGGATATTTTGCAGCTTGAGCGGGTGAGTTCGCTTAATCCCTTGACAAAAGGAGCCGGCCCCTCCTGAGCCCATCCCAAAGGCAACCAGGGTGGGATTAAAGGGGATCTTTGCAAAGCAAAGGGGGAACCTGCGCTGATGCTGCCATCCGCCAGCATTGCTGGTGCTTTTCCTCTGGGATTTGTCCCCTGGGTGTGACCCCGAACCTGCATCCGCTTTGGCGCAAGGGGTCGGAGGACCAGGCAGCCTCCCTAAATATTCCCCTGGCCGATGCACTCGCTTCCTCGCATTGCCCCGTAATGTTAAACAGCTGCTGCGTTTCAGCCCCGCCGCTGGCGCGGTGACCACCGATTATCAAGGGCTTCGGTATGAAAGGCGCAGCATGAAGGGAGCCGGCTCCCACCAAAGCAGCCCAGGAGCAATTGCAAACTGCAGCGCTCCTGCCCCGGGATGCTCTCGGGATGGGGTTTTGCTTCATGTTCATCCGTGCCTGCAAAGAAGTGGCAGCAATCCTGCGTGTGCCTCAGTTTCCCCTGCCCTGAAAAGGGGTAATTGCTTCTTTTGGGGGTCAGCCCCAAATATCCAGCAAAGAGGGAAAGAGAAGGGGGAAAAATCATATGGCAAACAGAAAAGGGATGGGGCAGAGAGCTGGGAAGGCAGGAGGGCAGCCAGGCACACCGGCAGGCTGGCAAGGTGTCCCCCTCGCCTCCGGCTTGCCCCCCATTTCCCTTGGCTGCCGCCCACATTTTTGCAAGGAAATTCTTGGCCGGGGCTTCAAACCGCAGGAGAAGGCTGGCAGGGCGGCCACCGGCCGCTGCGGGTATCCGAGCCAGGGGGCCAGCACGCAGACATCGCTTCGGGGTAGAGAGACAGGCTGGGATATGTTTTTACCAGTTGTTTTTTTTAAAAGCTGGGCAGCCCTCGCATCTGACCCCGTGTTTTCTTCCTTCCATTTGTCTGCACTCCAGAAATCTCAGCGTTTCTTTTTTTTTTTTTTTGCCCCCCCCTACAGAAATGCTGGCTTCTAGGGAGAAAGGAGAGGAGAGGGGAAAAAAAAAAAAACAAAACAACCCAAACCCAACAACCCTATGAACAAACAAACAAACCTACAGCCCCAGGTCGGGCTGAGCATTAATCTCCACGAGCTGGCGAGCATGTCGGAAGGAGGCAAGTCGTGCCGGGGTGTTGCACGGCGCTCCCTGCCATCCTTCTGCACTGGGTGGGTCCGGCGATATTAGATCATGATGTGCATACCGCAATAATAGTTAGTGTTTGTGCAAGAGCAGTTTCTCCCCCCAAAAATAATAATAATTAAAAAAAAACCAAACACAAAACAGTTTGGGGATCTCTGCAGACTTCAGCTTCCGAGTGGTTCCCACGAAGGAGAATGTCAGCAGAGATTTTGCAAGAGCCTCTATCAGAAAGTGAAATCCTTCAACATCGTCAGGTTAAAAACGACCGCTTCAGTTCCCCATGCTCTGATTTATATTTATTTTTTCCATTGCTAACCCTCTGCATGTGCTGTTTGCTGCTGGCAGTCTCGCATCAGGCAATGCTGGTGGTAGCTGTGCGTGCCTGGCTTAGGGCTCTCCCAGAAGCAGCGATGCTGTGGCAGGAGGGATATCGGAGCTGCTGTCATGCAGGTGTGTCGGACAAAAGGCATCCCCCCTCATTTTGGGGGGAAAATAGGTGGAATTTGATCTTCTYGAGAGCAGAGGGAGCCAAGGATTGAAGCCAGGGGTAAAAAGAGGTAGGAGGTTTTGGGGGGCACCACCGGGCAGTCGAAACCCCTGCGCTGCCTCTGCAGCGGGGTGGCTCAGCTGYGATGCTCTTGCCTGGCCATACAAGCCCTGCATGGGGCAGAGGAGGGATGCTCCCGCGATCCTCTCGGGCTTGGGCTGGTGTCCTCTCCCTCCAGAGCAGGTAAGGGGCTGATTTTCCAGGTGTATTTACCAGTTGGACAGAAATCCTGCCAAGATCTCCTGGGATGCTGGTTGGAAATGGCAGGGAAGTGCCTTGCGCCTGCTGGGTTGCGGTGCCTTGCAAGGAGGCAGAAACCAGTCCGTTTGTGCCTCTGGGCTCCCCAAACCCGACCCCGTGGCTGCCCCACATCTGATCCCGATACCCACATCCTCTCCTCTTGCTGGAGAAGGCGACGTTTCCTTCTGGGTGGCTCGTCAAGCCAGAGCCTGTGTGCAAAGGCGCAGGGAGGATGGGACGAGCGGGATTCAACTCGTCCGCAGCCGGTTGTTGGCCAAAAGCACTCAGTCAGCCTCTGCTGAGCCCTGGGGATCCCGTAATTTGCTTTTGGCCCCAGCTCCAAACCCTTGGCCAAGCCAAGGCGGTGCAGGTGGATTGCTGCTCTCTCCCCGGAGCAGTCAGGGTCCATCCGAAACCCAACCAACTCCTGCACAGTCCAAGGACGGGTATAAATAGACACCAGATGGTGGAACAAGTGGATTTGTCCTTTTAATCTGTGCTAAATAGCTGTTTGTTCAGTTTGCTTTCCGTCTTCGCTTTCCAGACGAAGGGAAAGCATACGGATGTTTCCCAAGTCCCTCCGTTCCTGCTGCTGAAAGAGTTTTTTGGCTGGATGTAACCCTGAGGATGCGAGGGTCGGTGTCCCAGGGGATTTACAGTAGGGACTGAGAGCTCCCAGGTAACAACTACCAGGATGGAAAGAAACCTGTAATGGGTTAGAAAAGGAGGGGGTGGGATTTGCTCCCTTGGAAATGAGGGATGAGCCCATGATGCGCAGCTCCGGCGCAGAGCATCCTTCTAGGTCTTCACACATGTAATTTTAGGAAGGCTTTGTGATATTTTTAGGACGGTTCCCAATGGACTTTCTCTGTGGGGTAAACAGTCCCCTGGAGCAACCGCTCGTGGGGATCTCACCTGGGTTTCTTGCCTCGGCGGTGACTTCTCCGTGACATTTGTTGCATGCTTCGGGCTGGGATGTGAGTCATGTCACAGAGATCTGGCCAGTCTAAATAAACCAGTCTATTCAGCGCTCCCATCATCCTTGCTGGGGCCTGCCCTCGGATAATGAGCCGGGGAGGACTTGGGATATGTCTTGCTGAAGCGAGACATCTGTTTACATGGAGCTGCCAGCGATGGGATAAAATGTGGCAGAATAATTTAAAATAGCCACRGCCGCCCTTGGGCGAGCGGCTCTTGGTGCAGCAAATACACCGTTGCTGTTAGGGGAGGGGTGTATCTCCCTAAACATCTCCCTCGTTTSCTAAGAAAATGGCATTTTGTGCATGTCACTGTGCCGGCAGCATCATGATGGATGAGCGCACAGAGCCAGCTCCACTCGGGAAACATGGATTTTGGGTGAAACTCAGCTGTCAGAGAGGGCTTCCACYGAGTCCTTCCAGTTTAGATAGTGGCACTGAAGCGAGACCACGGGGTGTAATTTGTCTGGGGAGGAGAGAAGCCACTTTCTCTTTCCCAATACTATATTGTGTAATAGCTGCATTTTTTTCTCCTGACTCCGGGGCCGTGAACGGGTGCCAAGCAGAGGAGGAATTTCGATGCTCCGATAAGATGTTTACATCAGCCTAAATATCCCTGGCGCGTTTGACATATTAAGTAATCGCTGGTCATCCCAGTCGCCCGAGCGGGGGATGCTGCTGGGCAAAGGCTTGGCTGTCAAAGTGCTTTGGCCCCGGTTTGTCACCGAGGACGTTGGGTTCAAACCCTGCCGACCAGCACAGGCAGGAGTTTTACAGCCATGCGAGAGTGGTTTTGCACCCACGGGACGTTGTGCACGAGGTAGTTCCTGCCCCGGGGGCGGTGAGGGCAGGGTTAATGCTTTGGGAATATGCAAGAGCACTCACCTGGATGCATAAGGTTTTCCTGCAGGGTTTCTGGGTGCAAAGGGTTCACGGCAGGTGGAGAAGGGGATGCAGGGGTGGGATTGTCCTGCCCGTCCTTCCCACCAGCACAGAGTGTAAAGCATCACGTACAGAAAAGGCAGCACTTAGTCCATCAACCCAGGTGGATGCCTGAGTTGGTCTGGATGTGGTAGGCATCATAAATGAGGTTGATTTCTCCTTTCCTAACCAAAAAAAAAAAAAAAAAAAACCCCCCCGAGGTGAAGGTTTCACCCAGGCTTTGCCTGCCCCTCTCTCTCCCCGCAGAACCACGTCCTGACCCTGATGTCCATGGCGGCTCGCATCTACAAGCACCCCAGCCTGAAGAACTCCATCAACCTGGTGGTGGTGAAGGTGTTGGTGGTGGACGAGGCGGCGGCGGGGCCGGAGGTGTCCGACAACGGCGGGCTCACCCTGCGCAACTTTTGCAGCTGGCAGCAAAGGTTCAATCCCCCAAGTGACCGGCACCCGGAGCACTACGACACTGCCATCCTGCTGACGAGACAGGTCTGAAAGGTCCCTTGGGGATGCTCTGGGAGGGGGGAGAGGAAAGGGGTCGAGGTGTCTCTGGAGGGAGAGGAGGGATCTCCCCACCATGCAAAGGATGGAGCTTGCAGCAAAGCAATTCGGGGCAGGGGGGGTTGCGTTTGGGGTGCAGAGCCCCAGTGGGTTGCCCAGCTCTGCTCGGAGATGTTGGGGCTACCGAATGTGGAATTCTTTCACCCTGCCTTACCCCCCTCGGCGCTGCTCGTAAACAGGACTTCTGCGGACACCAAAGCTGCGACACGCTGGGAGTGGCGGATATCGGCACCATGTGCGACCGCAACAAAAGCTGCTCGGTGATTGAGGACGAGGGCCTGCAGGCAGCCTACACCCTGGCTCACGAACTGGGTAATGCATCCCTTCCCGGCGAGGGGTTCTGCTTTTTCAGTCCTGTGTGGCCAACCCCGCTGCTGGGAGGGGATGTAGCACAGTCTGGCACCAGCATCTCCTGGCTGGGTACCACCCGCCAAGCCTTGGGCAGCACTGAGGAGCTTCTGGCATCGGCAGAAGCTGGTTTGCACCAGCAAATGTGCTTAGAAGTCCCTGAGTTGGTGTAAATTAGTGCGTTTGCCTGATGTGATGAGCTAAGGTGTGGGACCAAGCACTTCTTGGTTTGCTACTCCTAGAGATGCGCTGACTAATTTGRGCTGCTTTGCCCTGCAGACAGCGGGCTGTACCTTTGAGATAGAGCAAGTGCGCACAGTTTTGTTTATCGCTTCTGATTTATCGAAGCAAATAGCTTTTGCAGCAATAGGAACTGCTTGATAACTTCTAAGTGCTCCCAGCTGCCCACGCATCATCTGCAGCAGAGCTGGGGCTGGGAGGCTGCGGCTCACCCATGCTCTCTGCTCCCCAGGCCACGTGCTCAGCATGCCCCACGATGACTCCAAGACCTGCGAGCGGCTCTTCGGGCCCCTCGGCAAGCACCATATGATGGCTCCTCTTTTCATCCACTTGAACAAGACCCAGCCGTGGTCCCCTTGCAGCGCCATGTACCTCACCGAGTTCCTGGACGGAGGGCACGGTAAGGAGCCTCATCATTCAAGCAAGTCTTTTCCTTAATTGCTCAGGCTCTTTGCAACACCTTGAGGGGTGTGTGGGATGAAGGGGGTTCAAAACAGACCACAGACAGAGATTTGGGGTGCCCTGCTTGGTGTAACCCATGGCATCAAGCCTTGATGCATTTCTGCCTTGCCCAGGCGACTGCTTGCTCGATGCCCCGGCCGACCCCCTCTCCCTGCCCGCCGAGCTGCCCGGCCGAGGAGCCCTGTACAGCCTGGACCAGCAATGCCAGCAGATCTTTGGCAAGGATTTCCAGCATTGCCCCAACACCACGGAGGAGGACATCTGCGCCCAGCTCTGGTGTAGGACGGGCAGCGGGGAGCCCCTTTGCCACACCAAGAACGGCAGCTTGCCGTGGGCCGACGGTACCCCCTGCAAAGCCGGTGGGCTGTGCTGGGACGGCCGCTGCGTGCCGCAGGATGCCCTGAAGCCCCAGGTAATGGAGGGGGATTGGGAACCAACGGGCTGGGGCTCGACCTTTTGGGATTCCCAAACCTCTGGCCCCGGTTCTGCCGTCTCCTGGACTAGCTTTGGATTTGCCTGATTTGTTTTCTGGGTATCTCTCCTTCAACAGCACCTTTCGTTAGTCTTTATTACTGGCAAGCCCAKCTCGTAGATAAACGCTGCCGTGCCTTTCGCCGAGGCTCAGGCTGGTCTGAACCAGAGCAAGCAGCCACAGTTCTGCAATTAAATCATCGCTTTTTGCCCTGCCGAGGGAATTAGCGGCGATTTCCGAGTCAGTCAGCAAAGTACTTAAACCTAAGCTTAACTTTAAGCACATGAACAGACTGGTGGAAGTCAGTAATAACTTCTTGTGAAGTATGTGCTTAAGTGCTTTGCTGGATCAGGGCCCTGGCTGGCGATGCGGGGAGAGGAGCTGGGGGGTGATTTGAAAGTTGCTCCAGACCTTTGCTCGCCCTGGGAGCGAGCAGCCGGGGATGGATGAGCTCAGGGAACAGATCTAGCAGCTTCTCATGGCTTCTTGCAGCCGGCGGTGGACGGTGGCTGGGGCCCGTGGAGCCCCTGGGGCTCCTGCTCCCGGACCTGCGGCGGCGGCGTGCAGTTCTCCTACCGCCACTGCGACAGCCCCAAGCCCCAGCACGGCGGCAGATACTGCGAGGGCCAGCGCGCCAAGTACCAGTCCTGCCACACCAACGAGTGCCCGCCGGATGGTAAGCCCAGCTTTGCAAAGCCACCCATCCGCACAGCAAAAGGATGCAATTCCCAAATACACGCTCACCTCCCACCCCCGTTTCTCTAGAACCCGTTGCCAGGGATTGCTCTGCTCTCCCGTGAATATTCATATTTGGGGGGGGGGGGGCAATAGCTTTCTGCTGGGGGTGATCCCCTCCGGCTGGGCAGGAGGCGTGTGGCATCCCTCCTCTGCTTGCACGCTCGCCGCACGCTCCCGCTATCCTCGGCTCGCTCCTGCATCTCCGCGACGACCGAGGAGGACGACGGTTCTGGACGGCTTCCCGTGGCTTTTGGGTCACGTTTCACCTTTCCTTTCAGGGAAAAGCTTTCGGGAGCAGCAGTGCGAGAAGTACAACAGCTACAACTTTACAGATCTGGAAGGGAATCGCCTGGAGTGGGTTCCCAAGTACGCAGGGGTGTCACCCCGAGACCGATGCAAGCTCTTTTGCCGAGCCAGGGGGAGGAGTGAATTTAAAGTCTTTGAGGCCAAAGTAAGATACCTGGTGATGATAATCATCCCTCTTTACCCCGTTTCAGATCAAATGCCCTAATTGCTCCTCTACATCCCCCCTTTCCTAGGTGATCGATGGGACGCTGTGCGGACCGGAGACCCTCTCCATCTGCGTCCACGGCCAGTGCATCAAGGCTGGCTGCGATCACGTAGTTGGGTCCTCCAAAAAGCTGGACAAGTGCGGGGTGTGTGGCGGCAATGGCTCAACTTGCAGGAAAATATCCGGCTCGCTCAACCGATCCAAGTAAGGTGCCGGGGAGAAGGGGTCTGCAGAGATGGGCTGGGGGGGAGAAAAACCACCTTCCCCTCTCATTCTCCTTTCTTCTTTTTTTTTATTGCAAAAGTGCTAGGCTGGGAATATTAGGACTGCTCCTAGGTCACGTAAAGCCAGTTTGCTTTCTGCACCCGAAGCATCGCAGACCTTGTTTGCAGCAGCCGGACTCAAGGAGTGCTTGGCTTGCCCTCCGTGCCGTTAACTGGGGTTTGCAGCCATGCAAACCCCCTCAGCTGGGTGGCCTTGCAACAGCCTGGTCTCCTCCTCAAACTCCGGAGCTTACGCTAAGTTTATTTCGGGGCAGCATTACGCAAGCCAAGCAGAGTTTATTTCCTAAAATAATAGCTGGTGCTGACACCGGCGATGGGCTCAGTACGCCACTGCAAATAAATCTGCTGCCCTGAGGAGTTTACAATATGCATCTCGCCCCAATGCAGAGAGCTGGATGCATATTTCGAGGGCTGATGCGGGATATAAATAGTTCAATAACTTTTCCCTGGGCTTGGGGATGAATTTCAGTCCTGGGACATGGGCATCGAGGCAGCCGCTTCCCTCGCCCAAGATCTCCGTCGCTTTGCCAAAGAGCTGAATTTAAGGCTTTTGTTGAAAAGATCATAACAAAAGCCCAACGTGTCCAATTCCATGCGGTGAGGTGACTCACGCAGTCA
Organism: Phoebastria nigripes; assembly: GCA_035582835.1. Lineage (NCBI taxonomy): Eukaryota > Metazoa > Chordata > Aves > Procellariiformes > Diomedeidae > Phoebastria > Phoebastria nigripes. Next base: position 1,648,765 of record JAYKAV010000334.1, on the reverse strand, counting down.
AATTAGATTTCCTAAATGGTTTCCTTCCAGGGATCCAGCTGAAATGGGGCTTCCACTCTCCTATGAATTGTTTGTGGTTGACTAAAGAGAGATTAGCATGGTAGCTACAGCCAAGAAGAGATCCCATTAAGATCAGGGTTAGGGAGGCCAGGGTGACTGAGAGCAAAGTTTGACCCAAAGGCTTTGTTCCAAAATACTCTAAACCTAATTACCAACCACTGCATCAACCGTGGGGATGCGTGGAAAACGATCCTGCCGGCCCCACGGCGTGAGTCACGCCAGGGTGGCATTTTATTACAGTAGCAAGTAATTACCATAGCACTGGGTGCCGAGGGCTCGAGTAGCGAAGCCTTCCCGGTGCTGTCCCGGGAGCCGTGGTGCTCTGGAGATGGGCTCTGGCTGGCTTTGCAGGGAAGTCCTCCCCCGGCATGGGAATGTGCTCTGTGCCCTCCAACGGGAGCTCTTCTGCATCGTAGTGGTGGCTGCAAAACCCTTCCAAAGATGAGCCCAGGGTGCAGAGATGCCCGCCCATGGATAGGGATGGTTTTGCTGCCGTAGTACTTGCTGTCTTCTAGGAAAGGCTTTTGAGTTAATATCAAGTCATCTACAATATGAGATGTCTGTTGGGTTAACTGTTTAACTGCTGATCTGGTTTTAGCAGTGCACGTACAATGCCAGCGGTGCCCCGACTCTCTCCTATTCTGCTGTTCTATATCTATATCTATCTATAGCTGATGCTATCCTTCAGCATCACCAGTGACAGCATCACCGGGCAGAGCCAGGCTTTTAGTCCCAAACACTTCACTCATTTCAAAAGAAAGGGAGTAAGGGGAATTTCCCACCAAGGCTGGTAACCGTGGGGCTGTTCGTTTGATTGCGTCACTCATTTTTGCATGTAATTCAGCAAAATCTTCCAGCCGAGCACACATCTGGCACGACTGCAATATTTCCAGCTCTTGAGCGCTTTGGGTTACAGAGAGATGGCTTCAGAGCCATGACCCCACTCGCAAAGTGCTATCCCCTGCATGATTCTCCACTTAATAAGTCCAGGGAAATAACTGTGTCCCTTTGCCCCGTGCAGATACGGCTACAACGACATCGTCACCATCCCCGCCGGAGCAACCAACATCGACATCAAACAGCGCAGCCACCGCGGAGTCCGTCACGACGGGAATTACCTGGCCCTGAGGACCCTCGAGGGCAAGTACCTGCTGAACGGAGACTTTGCCATCTCGGCCATGGAGCAGGATATCCTCATTAAGGGGACCATCCTGAAATACAGCGGCTCCATGACGACCCTGGAGAGGCTGCAGAGCTTCCGACAGCTCCCTGAGCCCCTGACCGTCCAGCTGCTGACCATCGCCAGCGAGATCTTCCCACCAAAAGTCAAGTACACCTTCTTCATCCCCAAGGACATCCCTTTCAGCAAGCAGAAAGGCAAAGAGAAGAAGTCGGCCAATGTCATCCGACCGATGCTGACCTCCCAGTGGGTCCTGGGCGACTGGTCTGAGTGCTCTAAGACGTGCGGCTCCGGCTGGCAGAGGCGGACGGTGGATTGCCGGGATGTGGAGGGTCAAACCTCCTCTGCCTGCGACAGAGCCCTCAAGCCCGAGGACATCAAGCCCTGCGGAGATGTCCCCTGCCCGCTCTGGCGCCTGGGTCCCTGGTCCCCCTGCTCCCAAACTTGCGGCGAGGGTGTGAGGACACGCAACGCCTCTTGCATCGATTACACCGGTAAAATCACCACCCCGGAGAAATGCAGCTCGCCGGGGCCACCGCCGGCTACCGCTGCCTGCGTGCTGCGGCAGTGCTGAGCCGCGCCGGGACGGGCTCGGCGGTGATGCACCGCGCCGGCAACGCCGGGGCAGGACGGCGAGGATGCCGCGGGCTTGCTCGCCAGATGAATAACCACTCTCCAGCGGTTCATCCCCACCCCATCGACGTCTACCTCAGAGGGGGAAATAACGGTGGCAAAACGGGGAGGAATCACTTCTTTTTCTTTTTTTTCTTCCTTTCTTTCTGGCTCGTTGCTCGCAGGCAAGTTGTAATTTAAAGGGAAAAAAAAAAAGCGTATATCTGTAGGGTGTTTCCAAAGAGCTGTTGTTAAACATGGTTGCAGACTCTGTTTGTAAGGTTCGCTGGGGTTTGTTGCTGGAAAAAATGCAGAGCCTGGCTTGGCCATCGCCCYGTCCCAGCTGCAGGTTAAGGAGGTCCAGGGTGGGCAGCTTTGCCGATAAAATCGGGATCCCTTTGCAAAAGGCTTGGATTGAGTTGCCGTCCCCCTCCCTACAGCAGCGTGGGTGTCCTGGAACATGAGGAGCTTTTATTGGCTGTGGGTTTAGCTTGGGAGAGAACTTGCTCGTTTGGCTGGGAGTGGGAATGAGCCGAGGGACGGATCCTGGCACGCGTTAGGCAGGAGGACAGGTGAGATGGTCATGGTGGTTTCTGCTGGATTTATAATCTATGAGGTGACAAACCTCTGTCTCCAAACACCCCCAGCATCCACAGAGTTATTCTTAAGAGCTGCAACCCCATGCCTCGATTTCCCCAGCTATAAAACCAAGGCTTAATTACACCTGATCTGGCTTGCAGGGCTGCCGTGAGGATTAATTAATTGCTAATTCTGCAGTGCTTTCACTGTGAAATGCCTATCGCGATACCCCGTTCCCCCTCTGGAGCCGACACTTGGGTGTGCCAGCCTTTCCTCTCCCATCCTTGGCTTTCAGACCCCTGCGTGCTCATTTTCTCAGCTCTACTTTAATTTTGGAGATAATTTGCTAACCTGCCTTGCAGCAGGGATGAGCCCAGGATCTGCAGATGCTRAGCCTCTCCACAGCCCGCCGCGGTGACCGGTGCCGCTCTTCACCTCTGCTTTCCCAGGATACGTGAAGATGCTCGGATCTGGCTCCGGGTTCCAGCCTTGCTTGAGCAATTCTTGGTCTAAAACTGAGCCTGGCAAAGCTGGAGCTCTTCCTTCCCGAGGGGGAACAGCCAGGTCCCCTCTCCCCAGCCCGGCCRCTGTCTGGCCCCGGCGCAGATGGCTGCTCAGTCCCTGAACTTTCCCCCTTTTGAAGCGATAGCCATCCGTGTGCTGGCAGCAGCCAGCGCCTGGGGAGCGGGGATGGAATTTGGGAAGGTTTTGCCATCGCTGGACGAGCGATGCGGTATCTCCAGGCTCCTCTCTCGATGCCCCTCGCCGCTCCCCTGCGGATGCAGCCGCCTTCTCATAGGAAGGGGAGAAGGGCTGGAGGAGGAGGACTTGAATTTGCGATGTCTGAGCTTCCCCATTTGCAATTGCGGAGCGAATCCTTTTTCTTGTCTCTTTTGCCTGACCTGAGCTCGTCTGAGACCATTTTCTCGCTGGCCAGGCAGGTTCGGGATGGGACCGTGGGGTGAGCCGCTCCCCCGAAGCCGTGCCAGAAACCCTACCATTTATTTGAAAACCCGAGATATTTAGCTTTTATCTCCTGTATTGAAACCAAGGGGGCTACAGCCAAGGACTGAGGGTACCGAGGGCTTGGCTCTCTCTCTTCCACATCCCCCCCCCCCCCCCCCCCCCCCCCCCTCCCCCCCCCCCAAAGAAAAAATAATAAAGGCCAGCTGCAGAGTTTGGATGCAGAGCTGTTTGGGCTGTCGTTCAGACCTACCTTCGGGCAATGTTCTGCATCTGCTAATTAATCTCCAGGAATTTAAGCCCTCTCTCGCTCTAACAAATAGCTGGATGCTAAAGTCATGTAGCCTTGCAGGGTTATTTTCTTTTTCCCCTTTGAGTCCGTGAGGGGTTTAACTCAAAGGCCAGCGCGTGTTTCCTCTCCAGCGTCGTAACCAGCATTTAGGATGGGTCAGAAATTTCAGCCTGAGACGGTGCCAAGGAAAACGTCTGTATTTATCACACAGGAGTCATGCACGCCAGGGGTCTCTTCCAGGTTTTTTTTTTTTTTTTTATATTCACTGCGCTCTCGCTTAGCCAGAGCTTCCTAGATGCAAAAACTCCCTGCCGCAGGCAAATCCCGCTGCTTTTCCAGCAAGGAGGAGGACGGGGAGCCCGCTGGGAGCTGGAGGACCGCAGGCGGCGATGCTCGGTTGAGGTGTGGGGTGATGTTAAGTGGGATTCCTGCCCTAGCCTTCCCATAGTAACACGTAGCCTTTACGCTGATTTAAGTCAAAGAGGTTATATATTAGGATATATATATATGTATATATATGTTTCCCTTCAGTGAAGGATTGTAGCAATGTACTGAGCCTCTTGTGTTAGGTATTTATTATAAATTTCTGTTTGGTTTTGTACAGTAGCTGGCTGGAAAGGAGAGAAAAAAAAAATTAAAAAAAAAAAAAAAAAAAAAGACGACTGTCTGTGTTTTAACATGCTGCTCCCACATCCCCACTCCGAAACCTGCAGCGAGGTCGGAGAGGGGACGTCTCTGCTCATTGTTTAACCACTTCGGTATAGGACTGGTGTCTTCCTCCTCCCTGATGCCCCCAAATCAGGGTGCGATTGCCAACCGAGCTGTGTATAAGCATAACAAATCCAACCCAAATCAAGCTTGGGACTTTCATTTTAAGGGGGGGAAAATATYATTTTCTGGGTTTTAGCCTTTTGTTTGTATTTGTTTTTAACTTTGAAAACAGTCTGTTTGTGACTCTGCCTTTACCACTTCAATAAAGGATTTCCTGCCTCTTACATCTTTGCATTTGTCTCTGCTTGCACTTTTCTCAGGATATATTTTTAATCTCCAGTCCAAGAGCAATACTTTAAATCTCCCTTTTCCATAGCTTATTCAGCTCTAAATCAAYGGTTAATTCAGTTTTGAGATGCTAACCCAAAACATTCCATGACAGAGTAGACAAAACCCAGGGAGCAAAAATTATTCCCCAGCAATTTTGAATCATCTCTGTTTTGCAGACTGCTTATGAGCACCTACCTCATCTCTATACGTACAGACCTATAGATAATTCACTCACTAGGAGGACATACAGCCTAAACAGGGCTAAACCAGAGGGGATGCTGGCTCCTTCGCTTAACTATGTAATAACCACAGATAGTGGGAACTCGGTGCTGTCTCTCTAGGTGCGGTGTTGTCCTCTGAAACACAGGATCACTGAAATTTGGGATAGGGCAAGGCAGATTTTTGGAGCTATCTCATTGGAATAAGCATGGGCTCATTACAAGGTAATTTGGATATCTTTGCTTGGGTCAAACAGGCTCTGCTGCTAGATGTCCCAGGTGAAAGCACAGCCTGATGTTGAATAGCAACTGTGGTTTATTTTCTGTCTATTGGTGATTTCCATCCACTGATGGGGCTAGAAAATGATGCTGCCGTGGCTGGGCAGAGGCTGCCTATATTTAGCCCCACGGGAGGGCGAGGGAAAGGGTTAACCCATCGCCGTGAGACGTGTCACTACGTTAATGGGCACAGCGACGCATGCCACCCTATTTATAACCAGGTGTGACATTCATTTTAGATGACTTCCCTTGGCACCCGTACAGCCGGGTCCTGGGTTTCGGCTCATTAAGGCGGCAACCTGCCCCGGCTTGTTTCCCCCCTTTCTTTTTTGTCATTTTGTTGCCATCTCTGGGTTTGAGTTGAATAATTGGAATTTCAAACAATGCCAAAGGCTTCAGGTAGGAAGGAAAAAGCCCTTAATTAATCATAGCAGCATAACCATCATAATTTAACTTTTAAAAAAGAATAGCGGGATTAAAAAATAAACCTTACGGGAGCTTCTCTGTCACCGTATCCACGATGGTACCCCAGAGACAAGGGGGACCAGCGGGCAGAGAGATGCATTTCTCTAGTCCCATCAGGGGGAAATTATTAGGGTCAACCCACGGCTGGACCCCCCTGACCCGGTGCTGCGAATAGTGCTGCTCCCCAATCAGGGGTAATTATATTTTATCGGCGTATTTCCTCTTCTAAGGCACTTTCAGAGGATGTAGGATGCCACAGGCTGCTCCCCCATGCATGAACATCACCAGGTACGTGTTGAAATGGTGGTTTGCTCCTTTGTTCCAAAACCTCCTCCCTCCAAGGGCTGGGCTCTCCTGATCTCCAACCCCAGTTATTGCTGGATAGTTGCTCCCCCTTGTCCTTGTCCTAATGCTGTTCTGTAGTTTAACAGCTTTCCTCTCTCCTTGGTTTATACCTCCCATGTGTTTGTAGGCAGGAGTTGTACCCTCTTTCAGCCTTATTTCGCTAAACTTTGCAAGCCAAGCTCTGTAGGCTCAGCTCATAAAATACGCTCCTCAGCTCTGGGCTGAATTTATTATCCCCGGAGAGAAGTGACCACGGCATCCCAGCAAGGTCACACCCGCACCTGGTGCTCCAGCCACGAATCCTTCCTTATTCCCGATGGAAACATCCTTCCTGACATGTCCTAGGACCATAATGTCCCTTTTCTGCCATTATCCTCTGCTCAGCTCATCCATCCCGGTCTTACGACCCCTCTGCTCTTCTAGATCTCTCTTTCTCCATACAGATACCTGTTAAATCCATCCTCGGTCACCCAAGCAAGCGGTCTGGTTCCCAGAGCTCCTGAGCGATGGCATTTCAGAGGGGCTGTTGCAATTCAGAACATCTTAGAAAACAGGCTCCTCTCCTAAACTGCCCGCTTCAACCTCCTCTCCTGCTGACCAGGATGCTTTAACCCCCGGGACTGCGCTCACTGAGGGCCAGGCAAAGCGCTCCCAGGTGTGCAGAGGACATAAACCCCAAATCCTCCCGATGCCAGGAGAAAATCAGGGCTTGCCAAAGAGAGAAGTCAGCAGGATTGAGCTAAAGCAAATTAACCGAGCCCCGGAGACCGCAACAGGCAGGAGGATGGAGAGGAGATGACTCCTGCACACCGGTGCTAAATTAAGGAGTAGGCGGCAAGTTCTTGAGGGTGGGAGCAAAGAGGTTTTCCCCCTGGAGGTGCCGAGGTTGGGGAGGGTGTGCCGAGGAAGCCTGTGCAGGGAAGGTGTCATTTGCTTTCGGTGTTAATGGATGCATCCTGCCAGGAGCAGGAAAGCAGGCTCCTAGCAGCACGGGATCTGCTCCAAGAGCTGCTGAAGCGAAGGAAAACGTATCCCACAGGCTGCAAAAAGAGGGTAAAACAGCCTCCAGCCAGGAATTGCACGTTCTGGTTGCCTGAATGGGGTGAGCAAGCCAGGAAGGGAGAGATTCAAGGATTAAAGCGAGGGGCCAGACCCCAGTGATGGACGGGAGACATAGCTGGATGTCTTCTGGGTGGATGGGAAACCACGATTTCTGTTTAGACAGACGAGGAGGGCTTTAAGGGGATGGCACAGCCTCCTGCCGCGTCCATCGTGCTGCAGACGGGACCCCCTTCCTCGCAGCGGCCGCTGGCAGCAAGCCCTGAAAGCAATGCAGGACCGCTCTGCTAAGCATCCTCGGCTCCGGCAGTTTGCATCCCATTTAAAAGACGAAGGTGGAGGCTACGAGTGCCCCTCAATGCTTTCTCTTGATTTTCCCACCGGTGTTTTATACCCATCAAATTCCAGCCGGTTCGGCCAAGGGACTCCTGGGGTCCCTATATGTCCTTGTAAATGAGCAGTAGATGCACAGATCAGATTTACCACTGAATTACTCAGGGTTTACATCAGTGTTGCTCCATCTGTGCCCGTGAATCGAGCCCACGATATTGTAAAACGTGCGTAAGAGCAAATCCTTTTACCAGGAAAATACTGGGAGTTGGTATTTCAGCAATTCATTGCAACGCCTCTCGCTGAGAAACTCCAACTCTGCAGAAAAAACAAACAGTAATAAAAGACAACCTGGTAGCTTAGGAAACACAAGCAGGCATAAATCAATACGGCTCCCTCTCGAATTTACTCCAGCAAGCGACGTGGCTCTGGGAATCGCTGGAGAACCTCTTCAGGTATTGAGGGCTAATAAATTGTTATTAATAAAACAGCCTCTTCTGCTGGAGTGGGAAGAAATTCATATCGCAGTCGGGCTGGGGAGGCTGAGGTGCTCCTCCGCGGTGATGATGTACAGAGCGCTCCGTATCCCAAACCTACCTGCTTCCAGCACCCAAACGCCCCGCCGTTAATTGGAAACCTAACGAGCCCACGCGGAGTTGGCAGCCGGGAGGCAAGCGTGCCATTGCGGGAGGTGGTAAGGAAAAGGGAGAAAGAGGAAGAAATTAAATAAAGGGCTTTTTTTTTTTTTTTTTTTTTTTTTAGCAGGGATGGGTTTGAATCGCTGAAGACACGTCGATTTTTTCTGGGGGGAAATCAATGCACGTGCGTGAGCCAGCTCCCCGCCTCGCAAACACCGCTGTCTGCAAGGCAGCTTGCTTTCCCATCGGGGAAATGCCATTGATGGGGATGCAAATCCAACCTCCATACGCTGATTTGCACCAGCTGAGCATCCCATGCTCGGCTCTGCTCCAGGGGAAGCCTGGGCATCCCAGGCGGGTACCTGCAGCCGTATCGCTCGCCTGACGCCGGGGCCGTGCTTTATTCTCGGGATGTTTATGTGTAATGAATTCATTCCTAAAAAAAGAAAGTCAAGGTGGTGTTTCGCTGGGCAGTTTTATGGCTTATTTCCAGGCCACACGTAGCAGGTTTAAATGCTTTACTCGGAGGATTTTGTTATTTTGCTGAAGCACGGCGAGGACATAGACCGCRCTGAATTTTACTGTCTTCCAGACATGAATTTGGGTTGTTTGGACCCTATTTCCCTCCCGTGCAAAGCCCGTGACCTGCTCAGAGCAAATCTAAGGCAGGATACAAGCAAGTCTAACAACCCACAGTAACGATAAAGTGTCCCTGCTGCACTAACCTGAAGCTTTATTCATGAAATTGTTACAAATCAGCGTTTTGAAGCAATTCCACAACCTGCTACACCCATGTCTACAGAGTCAGCGAGAAAAGGCACATCAGATTCAGCGTCTTCAGGAAACGGCATCGGCTGTCGGTCGACTAAAATCACTCGATCTACAACAGTTTCACCATCAAACACCCCCAGCTCGACACTTTTCGGAGCAGCATTTTGAAGGTGAGGGATGGCAGCCCGAGTTTTTTTATTAATCCTCTGTGATTCAGAAGTTACCATGGATAGCCAGGAGCAGATTCTTCCTTGCCTTGCAAATTATGTCTATTAAAGCGGGGAGCGACCCGTGCGCACGTGCAACCTGCTGAAATCGGTGCTGTTTTGCTCCTGCTTTGCACAGGAGTAGATTGCAACGGGAAGCAGCCGTGCATCAGGGTTGCAGTACAGTTCCCTGCGAATATAAAGCCAATATAAGAGGAAGCAAAAGGAGAATTAAGCAGCAGAGACTCCAACCCTGGAGATTGCCGGGGCTCTGGTTCTCTCCCCAATTTTGCAGGTAATCATCAAAAATGGTCCCAGGGTTTTTACTACAGCGCGGGGAGTTTGGCCTCGGTTTTTCTTTTTTTGCCGACGGAGCAGTGTGGCATTTTCCAGGGGCCGGTTTTAAATTTTTTACTGCTGATTAACATTTTTGGATCGCGGCCTTTCAATCTGTTTCCTGCTTCAATTTACTGAGCGCTCATCGCAAAAAAAAACCCAACCCAACAACAACAACAACAAAAAAAAAAACCCCGCCGTAAAACAATCCATGGAGCAAATGGTTGCGCTAATCACGTTAAATTAAGCTGTGCGTACCCCGAGTCAGCGCAGATTTGGACCAAATTACAGGGTTGGATTAATTAGAGACTCATTAACTCTAAACTTGATCGGGATGGATGCAAACTGGACGGCAGTTTGCACAGTCTTGGGCCCCGGGGGTGCATGCACCGGAGCACCCCCATGGTCCTGGGCCCCGGGGGTGCATGCACCGGAGCACCCC